>JASDQU010225455.1:0-17486 GCA_032191745.1 Picea mariana | reverse complement strand
CTCCCATTCCAATGTATAGTACATTGAAATAGAAGAGGTGCAGCTCTAAACAGGTTTTTGGTTTTCTCGGTTTGGGTTTCCAGGGTAAAATATTTGTGCAATGTGTGTGTGTTCCATTGAATCTTTTCTATTTTTATTAAAAATCTATTTGCAATAATTAATTGTACAAGGTTAAAATCGACATTTGGTATCAAAGTTGTTTTTGCCTTTAGGAGGACACCTTTGTGGCTAAGGGTTTGGCTCGGGTCTATAATAAGCTTTTTTATCTAGTGGACTATCTATGGTATTTATTCTTCGAGTAAAAATAAATGGCGAGTAGTTCGAAAATAGAGATAGAGATATTTAATGGGAAAAGTTTTGAGTTGTGGAATCTCAAGATGGAAGATATGTTTGTAGACAAAGATCAGTGGATCTTTGTGGATCCAGGTACTGCACCTACAGGAATGTCAACAGAAGACTGGAAAAAGTTGGATCGGAAGATGAAGAACACAATCCGGTTGTGTCTCTCATATTCAATATTACTAAATGTGTCAAGGGAAGCTACAACCACGACATTATGGGATAAGTTGGGGACTTTGTATAAGTCTAAGTCACTGGTAAATAAATTTTTCCTTTGGAATAGTTTATATAACCTGACGATGAAAGACGGGGGCTTGGTGACAGAGCATTTAAATGCATTCAATATTGTGGTAAGTCGGTTATTATTTGTTGATATTAAAAATTTTGATGAAGACAAGTGTATTAGTTTATTGTGCTCTTTACCATACTCATGGGATAGTCTGGTTGTGGCCATAGGTAGTAATTCAACTACTTTAACTTTCAATGATGTGGTCTCATCCTTGTTATTATAGGATATGAGGCGGAAAAATATGAAAGATAGAGCATAGATGCATTATTTGGAAGAGGATTGTCCCAAGAAAGAAATAGATCTAAGTCCTCAAGTGGGAGATCTAAATCTCCTGGAAAGTTTGTAAAAGTATTCTGGAGACGTGGAAAACAAGGGCACTTCAAGAAGCAATTTAGATCCAAAAGTGTTGAGAGGGAAGGGATTTGAAGATGATCCTTCTAACGAAACAAAAACCTCTACGAAATAAAGAGGGGATGTGTACTTGGCTTCTTCAAGAACACTTGCAGATTATGAAGCATGTCTAGTTGACTCAAGTGCATCATTTCATATGACTCCTCAGAAGGAGTGGTTTTGTGCATATGAAAGGTATGATGGAGGTGATGTTTTCATAGGTTATGACTTGACAAACAAAAATCATAAGACAAGGAAAATTCAATTTGAAGCTCATGGATGGAAGGATTAGAACTCTCTCTAGTGTTCTACATGTCCCAGGTTTGGCTAGACTTTTGATTTATGTAAGAAAAATGGACAATGTAGGGGTAAAAATAGATTTTGAGAAAGAAACATGCAAGATGGTTCGAGGATCAATGGTGTTGTTGAAGGGAAAATTATTGGGTATGTGTATTCAATAATGAAAATAATATAACGCATACCCAAGAATATAATGAATGAAAAGATTCAATGGCGCACACTCACACATTACATAGATATTTTACCCTAGAATCTCAAACCAAGAAGAACAAAAACTTGTTTAAAAACACATCTCTTATATTCATCATACACAGCTGCAATGCAATGTTCTCATACAACAAAAGACTTTACTTCTTGGGTGGAAACCCTAACATAAATTCTACCATCAAATCTATGACCTTATAATGAACAGTCCAAATTGACTATGAAAATACAATATTTTACAAGGCAATTTTACCAAAATTCTCCTCGAGGGCTTCATCCCAGAACCCCTAGCAGAAGGTGCATAGGCATACCTGCATATGAATCAGGAAGATAATCAAGCTCCATAACCAACACCCTTGTGACCCCACAACCAACACTTGGTCTAGTCGTGCAAATAATATAACACATACCCAACATTCTCCCACTTGTTGTTTTCTTTGCATACATGGGGTTACAAGGTTACATAGTCAACAATCCAAGGAAGCAATTCCCATAGATCCTCTACAAAAAGATAACTTCTCAATGCTCACATATTTTGAAATGAATCTGTAACATTCTTCAAAGTGTCCACCTTCATAAGCGACACCTTCTTTTCTTCAACCATGTCTCTCACAAAGTGATATTGAACATCAATATGCTTTGTCTTTAAATGATAAGGTGGGTTGTTCACCAGGAACATTGCACTATGAATATCACAATCTATCCTTACATCTTGTTGTACCAACCCAATACCTCAACACAATGTTTGTAGCCATATTAATTCATTGCGTGCATGGGTGGTTTCCATGTATTCAGCTTATGTAGTTGAGAGATCCACTACTTACTATATTTTTCTCATCCAACTGATTTCTCCTCCAAATAGGTTAAACACATACCCACTTGTAGATATTCTACGCTCCAGATCTCTAGCCTAGTATACATCCACAAATCCATGAATTTACAGCACTTTGTCCAATATTGGTCTTCCTTGGTAGCACAATCCACAACTAGTAGTACCACGCAAATGCCTTAAAACCATCTTTATTGTTGTCCAATGCTCCTTCCTTGGTTTTGACATATACCAGCTCAAAACTTCCACTACATGTGCAATGTCCATTCTAGTACAAACCATTGCATACATCAAACTACCAACTGCACTGGCATATAGAACACGAGACATGTCTTCTTCCTCTTCATGTGTCTTTGGACACTAACCTGCAAATAAATTTACACCTACAAGAATAGGAACCCTGATCAGTTTACATCCTACATTTTAAGCCTCTTTAATATTGTCTCCACGTATTTTTTCTTATTTAACCAGAATTTCATGTTTTCCTGATCTCTTTTAATTTCCATTCCCAAAATGAAATTTGCAGCACCAAGAACCTTCATGAAATTTAGAGGAAAACTAAGTTTTCACATCCTAGACAATCTCCTTGTTGTTTCCTATCAGCAACATATCATCCACATATAAGACCAAATAAATAAGATGATCACCGATTAATTTGAAACACACATAGTGATCCTCTTTGTCCTTGTGAAGCCAAGTCCCAACATATAAGTATTAAATTTTTTATAGCACATCCTTGGTGATTTCTTTAACCCATACAGGTGCTTTTTCAGCTTGCATACCAGCTCTTTCTTTCCCTTCATAGTAAATCCTTCTAGCTACTTCATGTAGATTTATTCTTCCAGATCCTCGTGTAGAAATTTTATCTTCACACCCATATGTTCTAATTCAAAACAAAACGCAACAGCAACAGATAAAATAAATCTAATAGAAGTTAACTTGACAAAAGGAGAAAAAATTTCACCAAAGTCAATTTCATCTACTTGGGAATAACGTTTTGCTACTACCCGAGTTTTGTATTTCTCCACTTTACCTTCTACATTCAAATTCTTCTTAAACACCCATTTGTTGCCAATGGGGTTTCTTCCAGTTGGCAACTCCACTAGATCCCAAGCCTCATTCTTGTCCAAGGATACCATTTCTTCAATGATGGCCTTTTTCTAGAGTTTTCCATCCTCCGAATCCACTACCTCCCTAACAGTTCTAGAATCATCATCAATAATAGACAAAGAAAAATTTGAACAGAAATTAGGTGGAGTATACCTTTTCAGTTTCCTTCTATCATGAACCAATCTTCTCAATGCTGAGCATGTGGATATTCTTCTTCTTATTCTTGTTCTCGTGTAGAGTCTGATTCGTCATCCTTTAACTCAAACTCCATTTTCTCTGGTTCTTCCTTCCTTGGTAGGAATTCGTGTTTGACAACATCTTTGATTTATCTAAATACCACATCTTGAATATACACTATATTCTTAGATTCTAGGTTCCAAATATTAGAACCTTTCATACCATCTTTATACCCAATAAAGGTAATACATGTTTCATCCTTTTATCTAGCTTACTCATGTTTTCCTTTGGTACGTGAGCATAGGCCTCACAACCAAATACCCTAACATGTGTGAGAGAGGGTTTCTTACCAGTCCATACCTCATGTGGAGTCTTGTCATCCAATGTTGATGAGGGTGATTGATTGACCAAGTAACATGCAGTACCTATTTCCTCTTCCCAAAATTCTTATCCTAACTCGACACCACTAAGTATGCACCTTTCTTTTTCCATCAGCATCATGTTCATCCTTTCTGTAACTCCATTCTGTTGAGGTGTATATGGAGTGTTATTTTTCCTTGCTATACCGCACTTCTTACATAATTCTTTGAATTCATTTCCATAGAACTCTCCACCATTATCCGTCCTCAACACCTTAATTCTTTTCTTTGTTTGATTCTCCATAAGAGCCTTAAAATCTTTAAACCTGTCAAAGACTTCAAATTTCTTCCTAAGGAAATGTGCCCAAGTATTCATCAAGAATTCATCTATAAATGAGACATAGTACACATATTTTCCCAGTGATGGAACTGACACAGGTCCAAACACATCATTATGCACCAACTGTAAAATTCCATCTGCCCTCGTTGCACTAGAGGGGAATCTTACCCGATTGTGTTTCCCATATACACAATGTTCACATAAATAAAAATCCAGAGACAAGGTAAACATATCTTCAACCATGCCTTTATAATGCAATAGTCGAAATCCCTTCTCTCCAATATGTCTCATTTTTTGATGCCACAACATATCTTTTTCTCCAGAGACTGTAGGATTTTTTTCTTCTTCAACTCCAATCTCAAGAACATTGGAACTACTACACCCATCACTAATATTGTTTCCCTACAGCTTATACATAGTTCCAAACCGAACTCCCTTCAGCAACACCATTTCTCCTCGAACCATCTTGCAGGTTTCTTTCTCAAACAATATTTTTACCCCTACATCATCCATTTTTCTTACAAAAATAAAATTTCAGGCCAAACCTAGGATGTGAAAAACACCAGGGAGTGTTATAATCCTTCCATCCATGAGCTTTAACTTGACTTTTCCTCATTCTATGATTTTGGTTGTTGATTCATCACCTAGGAAAACATCACCTCCACCATGCCTTTAATATTTGCAAATCCACTCCCTCTAAGGAGTCATATGAGAGGATGCACCTGAGTCAACCATCCATGCCTCATGATATGCATGTGTGCTTGAAGAATCCAAGTACACATCCCCTCCTTCTTCTGCAGAGGTTTTTGTTTCTTTAGAAGGAGCATCTTCAAATCCCTTCCCTCTCTCAACACTTTTGGATCTACATTGCTTCTTGAAGTGCCCTTATTTTCCACATCTCCATCATACTTTTACAAACTTTCTGGGAGATTTAGATCTCCCACTTGAGGACTTAGATCTATTTCTTTCCTGGGAGTGTCCTCTTGCAAATAATGCATCTTTACTCTGGCTTTCCATATTTTTCTTCCTTATCTCCTCCGACAACAAGGATGAGACCACATCATGGAAAAGTTAAAGTAGTTGAATTACTACCTATGGCCATAACTAGACTATCCCACGAGTCTAGTAAAGAGCATAGTAAACTAATACACTTTTCTTCATCAGAAATATTAATATCAACATATAATAGCTTACTTACCACAGTATTGAAGGCATTCAGATGCTCTGTCACAAAGTCTACATATTTCATCCTTAGGTTATACAGTTTCTTCCGCGGGAACAGTTTATTTACCAGGGACTTAGATTGATACAAAGTCCCCAACTCATACCATAATGCCTTGGTTGTAGCTTTCCCTGACACATTCAGTAATATTGAATCTGAAAGACCCAATCAGATTGTGCTCTTCGCCTTTCGATCCAAATTTTTCCATTCTTATGTTGACATTCATGTAGGAGCAATACCTAGATCCACCATGATCCACTGATCTTTGTCTACCAACAAATCTTCCATCTTGAGCTTCCACAGCTCAAAAATTTTCCCATTAAATTTCTCGATCTCTATTTTTGAACTACTCGCCATTTCTTTCCACTTGAAGAGTCAATATCGTAGATCTCCCACTATAACAAGGCTTATCACAGACCCAAGCCAAACCCTTATCTATAGAGGCATGCCCCTAAATCCAAAAATAGCTCTAATACCAAATGTATATTTTAACCTTGTATGATTAATTATTGCAAATGGATTCTTAATAAAAATATAAAATATTCAATGGCACACACACACACACACATTACACAGATATTTAACCTAGGAAACCCAAACCGAAAAAAACAGAAACGTGTTTAGAGCCACACCTCTTCTATTCATCATACACATCCACAATACAATGCCCTCATACAAAAAAAGAGTTTCCTTCTTGGGTGGAAACCACAATAGGAACATTTGAGAGTTGGGCATGAAAAATAGCATGGGCATGTCCACCAACCAACTGCCATGCTTGCTCCAAAGGTGAAAAGAGTGGTTGAGGGCCTTCATAGCTTTTCTCTCCAGTGTAGACAAAGATGGATCATACATTGCGATATCATTTACCCAATGAAAATTTTCTTTCAATAAAATGGAAAAAACTATCTGCATGTGATTATTAGGCTTCTTCATTCTATTGCCATGGAAAACTACTTGTAATTATGAATGTGTTGAGGTCTCAACACCTCCCCTTAATTTCTTCAAAATTATGGGGCCCTTCATATAAATTTTGCTAATGTCGGTTTTTTTTACTACTTTGATTTGTTTTATTTTCAGTGATTGTAACTTTCCTTTCACAAAGATGGAGTTCTGATGATTTGGATTATAAGTGTCATTTGAGTATTTTTTCTCTTTGGTCATTCAACATTGTTTTCATGCTCATATGAATGTATTCAAGTTGATTCTATGCCTCAATTTGCTTAAAAGTGGATTAACATAATGTTTAATAGCTTCGTTAAGATATGGTCCTCAGTGTATTAATGGGTTCATTAAGCAACAAAATATCACTTTTTACAAAGTTATTACTTTCATATCTTGATCACTTTTGCTCTTTAATGAAATACCATGATTGACTACTAGGATTGTATTCTTATTGAATTTAGTCTTATTTTGATTGAGAAATTAATGTTAAAGTTGAAATGGTATGGTTATCACCATTTTATACAAAATATTATTAATTATATGTATTAATGAAAAGTGAATCTCACTTTGTTTTCATATGGATTCCACTTCCTAGGCACTTCATATATTATTAGTCCATGTCGAAGGCAAATTAGGGACTCTAGCATTCGATACAGCTTTGACCGTCGATTAATTTGAGTTTGACTTTTAATAAATCTATTATATCTCTAACTTTGTATCATGGTTTATAATTCTTCTTATTAAACATTTAAATAAAAATTATTTATCTACAATCGTATTGGCTCTAAGATTGAAAGTCTTATTGGAGGATTCACTACTCCCAATGAAAAAATGCATTCCCTATCCTAACTTTTTAAGATGATTTGGATGCAGTTTCTTTTTTCTAAAACCTAAGTTTTAAGTTTTAAGTTGAGTCGAATGCACCCCAGTTTCAATGTCTGAAAAATATGGCCACAAACTATCTAGGCTTCCTCCCAAATTTAAATGTATGAGGAATACAGCCACCGTCTCCATCGCCTGCTCTTCCTATGAGGAATGCAGCCACCATATTCACTACCTACTCTTCCTCTACATGAATGCACACACATGGCCTTAGATTCGCAGTGTACAATTGTTATCCATGAAACAAGGCCTTAGATCACAGTGTCCAATTGGTATCCATGTAACGAGCTGATGCATCCTTGTAAAACCCATACAACTTGATGACCCTTGTAAGAAAAAATACTACTACCACAGTTATTGATGGGAACGAGAGGCTAGGAACGATAAAAGGCTTGTGCAAGTCAGCAACTGAGTATGAGGGGTCGGCGAATAGAAACCTTGCAAGCTACGGAACCTTCTGGCGTTTTTCCACTTCTTCTAACATACACTCAATGGTTATTCCCACTTCTTCTAAAACCTAGCTCACCATGAAGGAATCAAACATCTTGTATCAATGCCCGATGCACATTTTAGGCCATACAATGATAGCTTGAGCTTTGCAAACAACTATTTTGTCACGATCATGAGCACCTCTAGTGCTGAACCTCGAATATTGTATTCGAGATCTTCGCCAAAAACCTGACGAAGCCATCCAAGTGAGATTAACACTAGCTCACCTCCAGGCACCTTGCAATGGGGTGTCTGTGCTCCACTTTAACATGAACATTTCCTTGACCAAATCCGACCAAACCGACCAAGTGAGCTTACACTGCTCACTTCTAGGCCAATGTACAATGGAGTTTTTCTGCCTATGAATAGGCTTCATTACATGTAATATCATGGACATCAAACCACGAGGAACTAACATGACCCAAAACCCACCCCCTATCACCTAAGTCTACGTCTAGACTTAATCGGTTGAAAAAGAGGGGTATGCATGCCTAACAAGGTCTTACAACCATATGCCCAATTACATGCTAATTCAATTTTTTTACAACCATTAAAAATAATAAATGTTCACATAGTAACGTTGCTTTTACTGTTATTACAATTACTGCCATTTACCAACAGCACCGCCGCCATAGTTGGATCCTACCACGCCTTCCCGACTGCAGGAGGAACATAAAAAAACGCATCTTCCTTTTCTTTCTCTGTCTCTGCAGAGATCCGCCACACACTATCAGGGCTTTTCCTATGGCCCAGATAGATCGCACTTGTAAGTGCCACTGGTGCTTATTGGTCGAATCTCTACACCCATCCTCAGTCCTCAAAGTATTGATCCCTTCCATCTAATGGAATCCACCGGTTGTATGCCATTTGCAGCCACTAGCGTGTCCCTTCGAGGACTCCACCGGGTCACTTGCCACCACCATGTCGCCTCCTGTGCAGCCTTTAATGTAGTCGATTGTCGCCACATCGAGAAGAGCACACACATAGCTACAAAGAATGATTCATCAGGCTTCTATCATCGATGGCTCAAGCGAGACCACTGATGAAATAAAAGTGTTCGACCCCAGTCGAAATCCATCATCTTTTGTGTCCTTCCAAACTAGGCTCCTCCTGTAAATAGTTCAGATGTGGGTCTGAAAGAACCAAGCATCCACTCACTTCACATAGAAAATATGTCTGCAAATCGGGATCACGTGAAACATCTGACACTTCCTATCACCTTTGTTGGTCTCTGCAACCCACCGATCACACGGGTTTTCTGTATTAACAGAACTTAATGGTGTATGGATACAACAACGATGGTCACCACTCGTCTAAATAATTTTTCATTATGAATCAACACCGATAATCAAACTCATAATCAATGGATCTCTAGGTGGTTGTATCTTTGCAATTCCATCAAGTTGATGACTCATAATCCTCGCCATGCTGCGATTGATTTCTACCTCATCATGTCAATCTTGTTTTCCATTCACCATGGATTCCAAAACCTATTCTCCAAGATTATCATCCAGAGTTTACCTCTTCACGCAGGCTCAAAAACATGACATTGGCCCGACCTAATCTTGGCAAATGAAAACTTCTTGTAAATGGTATTAAAATACACAATCATCCACAAGAATACGGTGTCCATGGGAAAACTTATAACCTGCCACCATCAAAGATGCCTTTGCAGCGTGCAAGGAACCAACATCTTCTCCTCCATTAAAAAAGGCAATTACTCCTTCAAACAGCAGCAACTGCTCCACTAGAGTTACGCAACTTTCACAGCTCATGGCTCTTAGATTTCCACTTAATTTAATCAAGTCCTTGAAATCTTTGTAGTAACCTCACCATAATATCAATGAATCCACATAAAAATTGTTGTTTTCAAACCTTTGAAGATGCTGACAAAGCCTGTATGCAACTGAAAAATGGTATATCTGCACTTCAACGGCTACATAGATCTCAAGCTCAGTGTCGATTCCTTGCGCATAACCCATGAAATAACAATTTCCATCGAAAAATTCAGTGAATCATCCACACACAACAATCTCTACCCGGATTTTGTCCAACAAGCAGCCACCCTGGGCCTTGGCTCCTCCGGTGCTCTTCTATTGTAATCATGTCGCACTCCACCTTTAATTCAATCGTGTCTCTGCAATAATAAATCCATCCTTTACAACCTCTCACCATATCAAGCATCGTCCTTCACATCCTATCTGCGGCGTCAATACAGCATGGCTCCAACTTGTAGCAACCAATAACACCAGATGTGTAGTTCCTTCAACCTAGCTCCTTATCCTCTATGGCTTCTTGTCTCCTCTATGGCTTCTTGGCTTCTTGTAACTCTATATTAATCATAAATCGCATGTTAAATCCCCATTACTTCCAAAACCATTTACTTTGGTATCTAGGAACTTTTTCCTATATGCCAGGTTAGCATAAGTATTACTTTTCTTTTGCATTTTACCTTAATTTGCATTTAGAAATAGATTCATTTATTTTAAACAAAAGTCCTCGTGGGCAGCAGAAAACATCCATGTGGCCTAGTTGAGCCCATATTTTAGTTGATCCCAATGATTTCCTCTTACAAGCAGGCTGCAAGAAGGAAATTCTTGTATTTATGCTTGTTGATATCATTCAACATTATCATACATCAGCGGGCAGAGAGTAGTTTCAGAGTTAGT
Organism: Picea mariana; assembly: GCA_032191745.1. Taxonomy (NCBI): domain Eukaryota; kingdom Viridiplantae; phylum Streptophyta; class Pinopsida; order Pinales; family Pinaceae; genus Picea; species Picea mariana. The sequence goes on along the minus strand of JASDQU010225455.1, from coordinate 6,945 downwards.
TTAGGTTAGATTAGTTTAGATTAAGATTAAATTTTAGTTTAGGTTATTTTTAGGTAAGGGTAATTGGACCCATTTAACTAGTCGGAATCACCACACCAAATGGATAAGGGTCTAATTTGGGGCCCTGACCTGGTGATATCTTTAATGTTGAACATGGACAATTTTGGCCATGAACATTTTTGGTGCTAGAAGGAGGGCCACATATAGATTATCTGTGTAGAGTCTTATTTTAAAAGTTTTTAACTAATCATGGCCCTTTTTTACATTCCTACTTTGGGTCATGCTTTTAGTTCATGTAAGCCTACCAGATGCATACCCAAAAGGTATCTTGAATCCTTGTCTAATTTGAAATTTGATGGTGAGAGTAAAAGTTTCTCTTTAGACCATCTTTATCAATTTATAGATAAATGTAAAAATTTTAAAATCACTAATGATAATGAAATTTGCAAGTTTTTTACTCTCACATTCCAAGGCCGGATTCAAAATGGCACAAAGCGCAACCAGCTAAGTATATACATTCATGGAACCATTTTATGCAGATTTTTTTGTTGGACCATCAAAACTATAATTATAAAGAATTGTGTTTAAAATTTGAAAATATTTCTATGCACGTATATGAATCTCTTGATGAGTTTTATGCTAGATTCATGTCACTTTGTTTTAGATTCCATCTCGATGAATTACCTTCAACAGAAGATCTGGTTGAATTTTTTACTTCTCTTGTTCTTCTTGTCAAAGAATGTAAGAAATCAATGAGAATGAACGGGACTCCCTCCTATATGAGGCACATGATCATATTATTGGAGGCCACAATACCAGTAAGGTTTCTGTGCACAGGGCTTTGGTGGCCCTCTCTCTTCGCAGACTCTAAGGACTACTGCAAATGCTACAATGTATGTCAACGTGTGGGAAATCCTTGACGCAGAGATGATCTCACATTGTTCCCTCTGACTACATTTGAGCCCTTCAAAAAATCGACAATATACTTTGGTGGGCCCATCAATCCTCCTGCACATCACACAGGGGAGCGCTACAACAATACTGCATATGAATACCTCACCATGTGGGCCAAGTCAAGACCTGTCAATGATTGTACTGTAGAAATAGCAGTGTGCTTTATATTTAAGAATATCATCACCCGATTTGGATTTCCAAAGGTGTTGATAAGTGACCGAGGGTCACATTTTGTGAATGAAACCATTCAATAAATTACCCAGGAATTCATGATCCATCATCAGAAGAGCACCCCTTATCACCCTCAAGAAAACGATACAGTGGAAGCTTTCAGCAAAAGTTTAGAACATGATCTAACAAAAGTTTGCAATATGCAGTGTGATGACTGGGACCATCACATCCATGAATTCTTATGGGCTTATCATACCACATGAAAACGGATGACGAAGCACACATCATTCCGACTGGTCTATGGAAAAGAAGTGGGAATGCCACTAGAATTTGTTGTTTCAAGCCTTCGAGTCACCCTTGCCACCCAAATGACTGATGATCAGTCCCTTAAGCATTAGTTAGATGAACTAATGGCACTAGAAGAAGCTCATATGATGGTTGTTTTTAGTCAAGTTGTTGAGAAAGAATGAAAGACAGCATGGCACGATCGAAATATCCACCATAAAATTCTTCGGCCTAGTTGTTTGGTATTATTATACGACACCAAATATTTACACCATCTAGGAAAGCTCTGCATGCAATGGTTGGGTCCTTTCCGACTAGTCTACATCATTGAAGAAAACGCCACCAAAATGGAAACCCTACAAGATCAACCACTTAAGGGACTCATTAATGGAAGCAGTTTGAAGGTTTACTATGGCCCATAGGGGCCACATCCGTCTAATTTTCCAATTTATAGTTCTGAAAAGAGGTAGAATAGATTTAGTATAGGGTGTACAACATGTATAATCTCTCATAGTCATCATAAATTACCTTTTTAACAACATAGTGTTCACATCATTCAAGTAGATGAACAGGGGTGAGTGACAGTTTTCACAGGTTTCCATATTTCCAATCTAGTTGTCGCTCTGACATCTCTATAGAGTATTGGTCCAGTGTGAAAATTCATGAGGGTCTTTGAAGAGTCTCATAGTGATTCAATGCATTGGAAGGAAAAATTCATCCAATTTGGGCAGTTCACCCATGCCATGAGTATGCAGTTCGTTCTTCCACCCTTCTCCCCAAAAAGCATCTTCAATCTAGTGGATCAGGTCTATCGATCTCCCCATGAGTGAAATTTCGCCACCACTTTCTACTTGTTCTCCAAAATACTCCCCCCAATCAAACATTCTTCCTTTCCTTTTCCCTCTTCTCTCTATATATATCATCCCTCCAATGCTCTTTTTGGAGTAATATTCCACATCCCTCGCCTTACTCCAAGCTTCCCCGCTCCCCTGACATGGTGTGACCTAGAAGAAGTTCCATACATTTTTATTTCCAATTCACCCAATCCATTTCAATGTTGTCTCTTTCGTATTTATTTTGAATATCAGGCTATTACCAACTACTCGACCACATTCCCTCCTTTTTCTTTCCTACCGAGTATCAACTCCACCCACCAAAGTTCCTTGAACCTTGTCTAGTACTCATGTAAAAAACCACCATGCATCATCCACTTTGTTGATAAGAAGGTTCCCCCTTCAATGGCTCTCCAGTAGACCTGCTTTTAGCCATCATCATGGGCCTTCCTCCAGCAGCAGTGTGGTAGGATGAATTTCATCCATCTAACCTTGTTGCTACTAGTCCATCTGACCTTGTTGCTACTACTCCGCTTCTCACATCTAGCTAGGGACCCTCAGCCCTCCAAAAGAAGAATTGTCAGAGCTCTCTGCCCAACTTGGTCCAAACATAACAAACATACAAGCAGAGAATTATGCTCTCTCTTGACGAACCCTCATGTCTCTTCCATAGATGAGGGTGAATGGGGAACTTTAAACAGCTCCCTCATTCACTTGTAGAGACACCAACAAAGATTTCGATCCAAGCAATTGTTAGAAATCACAACTTGCTTGAAAAGTGTTGAAATATTGTAACTTCGAAGAATATTCTACCTAAGAGAGAGTTGAATAATATTATTGTATTATATTTAATTAGGCCCTATTGTGCCTTAGTAAAAGTCAGCCCTATTGTTCCTTGATAGTTAATTGTAAATTAAGAGGGTAAAGTGATAGGTCGGCCTAGACCTAATTATAGGCTAACTAGACCACTATTTATAAGAGAGGCCAATGCGTCATTTGGATATACACACACCTATCTCTACAGTGTGCAAGTCTTGGAGGAGAAGTTGTTGCAACTGAGGGTGACATCAAGGAGGGTTTTTGGTCTATCTCTTGGTATTTCTTGGTCAAGTGGTGCACTACTTTTCCTAATGAAGGAGTAGAGGAGGATCTTTTATTTGGTCTTTGGTCTATCTATATTGAGGAAGTTTTTGTTGGGTTTTCTCCCCCATGATGGTTTCCCAGGATAATTTGTGTGTCTCTATTGTTTCTGAGATTGCCTCTCTTTCAGTGATCTTATTTATGCAGCGAATATGCTAAATGATTATAATAATAAAGAAGAATTGTAACTACTAATTGTATAAGTAAAAACTTCAACAAAAAGAAGATGAATGGCTCTTACTCCAACTCTATGCCTTTAGAACTTCAGTTGTTAGCTCGAGCATGAGCCAGATAATAGTGGTGGGGGCTTGTTGGCACCCAAAGTTTTGGGCTCATTTTTGTCCGTGTGAACAAATGGAATTGTGTGCACTCATTCCATAATTTTGCACGTGCCTAAGGAAATGAACGAGGAAGGACAGAAAGTGCTCACCAGACCGAGTTTTATCGGTTGCGCACCAAGCTTAAAGACTACCAAGTATGCGTCAGTCCGAGTTTTACAGTTGCACCAGAAAATGAGAAGATTCCTGCCCGAATCAAGAAAGGAATCATAAAGAAATCTCCCTGAATGATTACTACCAGTAGCATACAAAGATGTGGGACAACTAGAGAATTAGATGGTTAGGCAGTTGAGATTGTCCTTAATGCAGGAATTCTACGTGGAGCATTGGCAGGCACCAGTAGCATGTGAGGCAGTTTTATCATACAAACGAGTGGAGAAAAATAGAAAGAGACAATGCTTCCCAGCAGAGAAAGCTATAAAAGGAATCTCTAACATCATAAATAGAGTTAGTTAGTTTTTAATAAGCTTAGCTAGATCACTGGTGAGAATAGTGAGACATTGAGAACATTGAGTCTTGACTATAGAGCTCACTCTAATCCTATTGTATTGTTTTAATGCTTTGAATATAGTTGTGTGTCTATTATGTCTGATTTTTTAGCAAGGGAGCATGGCATGGCATGTTGTAGTTTTGAGGTTTTATATAACAAAGATTTGAAGTTTTATGGTTGTCACATGTATTCGTTTTGCGCAATCTATATCTATGATTTGATGGAATGCTTATAGTAATAAAGAGATGACAGTTCTAATCCATCTTGTTTCTATTATGTATGAGTTGAATATGTGTGTGTATTGTTTTAATTCTTAGTCCTAATAGTTTATCAGACACATGTGTTGCATGGATGCCAATCTTAGTGATTTTTCGTGTGTTTGGCTTTCATCCCTATCGCAAGACCTTATGGTCTTTGTGATCCTCTCTGCATATCGGGTGAGACCTTCCTCGGCCTTGGCCGAGGATTGATATGTTGGTGCTTTGGGGTTTTTGTTGAACAACTTTGGACGAGCGTTGGGTCTAAAACTCCCCAGCGTTAAGAAGGACGGGACATGCGCAAACCTGGACTGAAAGTGCCCAACAACCATGATTGTGCTTCCACTCAATATTGTTCCTTACCATAAAAAGGTATTGCAAGTCATACTACTATAACATAAATTGGTTTTAGCCACATTAACCTCCACCTTTGATACTCCTTCACCCATTGCATTGTCACGTATAGGAGAACTTTGTTTATGTTCTTGTATTTGGAGTTTGGACCTCAACATTGTTCATATAAAGATAGACTTTGGCCCATGATTTTCCATACATATATTTATCATGTACCCTTTTCGAAGCCTATAATTCACTTACAAAAAAAAAAAAGGATTCCTTAACCCATACATATATTTCCACATTTCACAGTGCAAAGTCAAGCATTCACTTAAACTTATAAAAAAAATGATTTCTCAACCCACACATATATATATCCACATTTCACAATCCAAATGCAAGCATTCACTTAAGTATAAAAAAATGATTACTCGACCCATACATATATCTCCACATTGTAAGATCCAAATTCAAGCATTCCCTTACTTATATAAAAAATGGTTCTGCAAACCATACATATATCTCCACATTTAGTTTTACACATTTCACGGTCCAAAGTCAAGCCCCAATCCATTAAGCAACTCAAGTTCAACCCATTCATATATCTCCACATTTCACAATCACAATGCAAAGTCAAGCTTGAAGCCATTAAGCAAGTCAAGTTCATGTAAGTTTACCTTTCACATATATCAGTATATCAACTATATCTAAGTTTACCTTTCAAATATATATGTATACCTACTCTACATTTCATAGTCTAAAGTCAAGCCCCAAACCATTAAACAACTTAAGTTCAATCCATACATATATATCCACATTTCACAGTCATAGTGCAAATTCAAGCCTCGATCCATTAAGAAAGTCAAATCGAGTAAATTTACCTTTCATATATATCACTATACCAACGATAAACAAGTTTACCTTTTACATATATCACTTACCTACTCTACATTTCATAGTCCAAATTTAATCCCCAATTCACTATGCATCTCAAGTTCAACCTATCATGTATCTCCACATTTCACAGTCACGGTGCAAATTCAAGCCCCAAGCCATTAAGCAAGTCAAGTCCATGTAAGTTTACTTTTCATAGATATCACTATACAACCTCTATAAAAAATTAGGGCTCAACCCAATTCATATCTCCATTGAGCCCACCAGAGTCAAGTCCCAAGCCACCACCCAATCCATTAAGCAACTCAAGTTCAACCCATACATTTATCTCCACATTTGACAATCACATTGCAAATTCAATCCCCAAGACATTAAGCAAGCCAAGTCCATGTAAGTTTACTTTCACAGATATCACTATACCACCTCTACTGAAAATTAGGACTCGACCCAATTCATATATCCATTGAGCCCGCCAAATTCAATCCCCAAGCAAAGCCACCACCTTTACCAAAAATTAAGTCTTATCCCAGTTCATATCTCCACGTAACCCACCAAACGCAAGACATAAGACACCAAAGTCAAGACCAAAGCCACCACCCAAGCCATTAAGTAACTCAAGTTCAACCCATACATATATCTCCACATTTCATAGTCAAACTGCAAAGTCAAGCCCCAAACCATTAAGCAAGTCAAGTCCATGTAAGTTTACCTTTCACATATATCACTACACCAGCTCTACTGAAAATTAGGATTCGACCCAATTCATATCTCCACCGATCCCACCAAAGTCGAACCCCAAGCCAAGCCACCACCTCTACAAAAAGTTAAGGTTCATCCCAATTCATATATCCACCTAAAACACTAAATTCAAGTCCTAAGCCACCATTATTAACCACTAAATTCAAGTCCATGTAAGTTTACCTTTCACATATATCACTATACCAATTAAGTAAATCTATCCCACCCTACTTTAGTCAAGACCTAAGCCACCAAAAGTTAAGGCTCGACCCAACTCATAACTCCACCTATCCCACCAAAGACAAGTTGTAAGCCACCATTATTAAGCAAGTCCTAAGCCACCATTATTAAGCAAGTCCATGTAATTTTACCTTACAGGTATATCATCATACCAATTGTATATCTTTCACACATATCATTATACCAATTAAGTAATTCTAACCCAAAATACTATAGTAAAGACATAAGTCACCATTATTAAGCAACTCCATACCTTTCACATATATCAC
>JASDQU010225449.1:7327-17480 GCA_032191745.1 Picea mariana | reverse complement strand
GGCCCAGGCCGGTGGTGATGGAAACTGCTACTGCTGACAGGACAAATCTGACAAAGAAGAAGAGAGATGGGCCCTCCAGGGCCATGCTCAAGTCAATCCCGCTCTCAGTACTCCATGTCTAGGACCATGTGGGCCTTGAGACATGATCTCCTAGTTATCCCTAGATATCGGGGATAACAGGACTGACCAAAGCATATGATACTTTCCAATCCTACAGTTGGTTGCAGATATTTAGGATAGCCTTTCACGATACTTTCATCATTCGCAACAGCACAGGGAGAGATAGACAGTGACAGGGGACATGGAGAGTTGGTAGGTTGAGACCACCTGACAGGAGTGTCTTAATTGCATAGAGCAGGATAGGGGTGGATCATCAAGGACAAACAGTTGAGGCCCTAGGCGTGATAGAGAGTATCTTAGGCCATGGGACAAAGGATATCTCAGAGGTTGATACATATTCAGACTCTCATTTGGATGAGAATGGAGGGCTTTCGACAGTTACCAATAGGGCACATCAGCAGTTAATGGGGATTGGAAGTGATGAACTTCCAAATGTGACATGGGATCTAGGAGTCCATTTGGTCAATAGTTTGTTTCATCTTATGAGGATCCAGGAGTGGAGGACCCAGTATGGATACTTTGAGCAGACAATCATGATTAGAGTAGAGCAGCATCAGCATGATGGTCCCTATCAGAGACTAGCATGGGACCCTAGGATTACAGGGCTGAGCATTTCATTGACTGTTGGAGACGAGCGGATCTTTGCAAGGGGAAGCCACTTTGATTTTCCATTGACTTTCAGTATTGGGGAGAGCACGTCACTGGTTGGTGACTCATTGAGGTCTTGTAGTACCTCACTATGACAGCAGCATGTCCAGTCGGTGGAGGCCGTGTTGGGTTTGGTATGGTCTGGTAGGACAGAATCATTTCAGGTTGAGGCCGTGTGTTATTTGCAGGAGTCTCATGGTGTTGATATGTTACAGAACTATACGTCACAGGGCATTGCAATTCACATCTTGATATGGGATCTAGGGATTGGAGTGCTCGGTAGTTCAGTGTTTGATGGATTTAAGTTTCGAGTAGAGTGGTTGCTTGGGGAGGTGACTGATTTTCTTTGGCCATTGATCATTCTACTCATCTGGAGCATTTGGGTGTCATGCGCGGTGAGCACTTGGGGAGGCCCCATCTTGAGGGGAGCCAACTTTGTGTCACACAGGTGGATATGGGACCCCGATGTCATATGCACATTGATTCAGTTATTGCTTGGGGATAAGCAATATTCCAACAGGGAGGACTGTAATGTCCCCATTTTTAGACATTATTACATTACAAAGTGTCATGCCTACCAGAGTAGCCAGATAGGGGTGACAAAGAGTTCAGGATATATTGAGGGATTTTATTAGGCCTGACTTGCATCGTTCATCATCAGGATCCATTCCGCACAACTTGACTTTGGTTCCGTTAAATTCCGAAAATTTCCGTAATTTGGAGTTATTATGGGTCATATCTTAATTAAATTCACTACGAAGGTCATAATGGGCATATTACTTAGAGAAACCTCTTAGTGTAATAGCTCATCGGAATCGGGAGGAAGAGCATTACAGGATAAGATAATGAGAAGTGACTTTGAGTGGCCGGAGAAGCCATAAGGATGGATAAATCACTTTTTAGAGGTAAAATGAGTAATTAATTAATTAAGTGATTTAATCAAGGAATAATAAAATAAAGTAAAAGTCACTTGGAGAGAAAAGGTCAACAGCGAATTAGGGTTTCAAGAAGCTATAAAGGAAGGGTAAAGCAACCTAATTCATATTATGTTATGATTTGATGTTGAGACAGTTTCCAAAGAAGGACGAAATCGACCCCCTTGTTGTTTTGTGGAATTCTAGAGGAAACCACCACCATTGATCTGTTTCGGTGTTGAGAGACACACACTAGCCTGTCGGAAATACCATCCAGGTATTTCACTGTGCTATTCAGGAGTATCCAATTTGCAGTGATTGCGCAGCTCAGTCAATGAGGGCACAAGGGTTAGAGAGGGTTTTGTGTAGCTGCACGAGACCGAGGATTATCTTACAGATTCCTCCCGACCCAGTTGAGAGCTAGTCAAGGCGCTTCTTTTGAGCCACCGGTCATCAGATTCTAACAGTGGAATCTCTCAGTGTGCATCATACAGCCAGGAAGGGCGTAGTTCTTGACGAGGGACGTTTGGGGTTCCAGAGGGTATTCTGAATCAGATCTGAGGAAACCCTTCTGACCCATTACAGAGGAGACCAAGACGGTCATTTTGAGACATACATCGTCGGATTCCGTCAGTGGGATCACTAGGGGGCGCACTCACACAACCTAGGAGGTGCGCAAACCCCAGGGGGTGACATCCGGAGCTTCAGAGGTCAGATCTTCAGCCTGACAGTTTCCAAGACCAGCCTAGAGGCCAAGGCGCTCAGTTTGGGACAGTTTCCAGTCTGTTCTGTCAACTATTGCCATCAAGGCGAGTTTTCCAGTATTTGCAGTAGTTGTCATGAGTTTCCAGAACTGCATTTTGTCAATCTATCTGTGCATGCACAGATCTCCCCTCATCTTCTGATCACGGGTATTTCAGATTAGTTGCTTTGTATTCCAGTGACGATCCATGAGATCTAACTGATGCCTATTTTATCTTCTTCCAACATAGTATTGTATTTCTCTTTTTCCTCATAATACATATTAGTGAGATCGTGTTGTCCTTTATTTTGCATGCATCATATATATTGTTTAAACAATAAATTAATGAAACACACATGCAAAAATCACCAAGCATGTTAAAACATTAACTCAAATGCATCTAGAAACCCCCAGAGTATCAGATTTGAGTGATAAAACAGTAGTTCAACGGTAGATACCCAAGTCAACTGGATCAAGGATATTTCATGGAGCAGCCGATAACGGATGAGGCTGTAGTGGAGTCGGCAGAGGTCGAAAGACTGTAACAAGGATAGCGTGGAGCCGACACAGGTGTAATGTCCCTTTCCCAATGACAACTCTAGGAGAAGCAACTCAATAGCCTATACTGATTCTCGTAGGCTATAGTCGAAAGAAAAAGGGAATAAAAGAATTATTTAGTGTCATTTACCAGAAAAGCCTAAGTTGAAAGTGACATTAAGTACTGAAGTGGAAAAAGGTGATTAAGTGATTTAAAAGAATAATTAAAGATAAAACTTAGGAAAAGTCACTTAATTAATTAAAGTGAATGTGGAACTAGATGAGAAAAAGGTGTTTTAAGTGACTTAAATGATTATTAAGATAAAACTTAGGAAAAGTCACTTAATTAATCAAAGTGAATGTGAAGTTAGAAACAAAAAGGTGTTTTAAGTGACTTAAGTGATTATTAAGTCAAAACTTAGGGAAAAGTCACTTAATTAATAAAGTGAACGGGAAATTAGATGAGTGGAGTATAAAGGAGAAAAGTCGATCTAATTCACCATTATGCATGAGTTGATTTGAGAATTAGACCTCAAAGCAGAAGTCGGGCGATTTTCTTCATGTTTTGTGGATTTTTGGAGGAAACCACCACCATTGATAGATTTCGGTGTAGAGAGACACACCCTAGTCTAATGAAAGAATCACTCAGATTCTTCATCATGCTTCAAAGTACAGTATTGGATCCTTCCTTAAGGATTCGCTTCATTTATAGGTTCAAGTTCAGGCAAATTCAGATCAAAGATATAGCGTGGACTTATCTTGGCAGTGTATTCTAGAGTGCATGCAGTGTATCTTTCTTGCATGCAGCAAATCCAAGCTTATTGCAGCAGATCCGAGCTATATCCTTCTTGCATGCAGCAGATCTGAGCTTATTGCATTAGATCTGATCTATATCCCTCTTGCATGCAGCAGATCCGAGCTTATTGCAACAGATCTGAGCTATATCCTTCTTGCATGCAACAGATCCGAGCTTATTGCAGCAGATCCAAGCTATATCCTTCTTGCATGCAGCAGATCTGAGCTATATCCTTCTTGCATGCAGCAGATCCGAGCTATATCCTTCTTGCATGCAGCAGATCCAAGCTTATTGCAGCAGATCTGAGTTATATCCTTCTTGCATGCAGCAGGTCTCAGCTATATCCTTCTTGCATGCAGCAGATCCAAATTGCATGTGTTGTCTAGGGAGAGTGTGACCTAGTGGGAACAAATTTCATCAGATTCCAAGGAGCATAGCTATCAGATCTCAATTTTTCGTTGGTTCCGGCAGTTGCATGCAGCATTCTTGTTATGAACAAAAATATACATATAAATAGATATTCATAACATAATAATTAATTAATAAATAATAAATATTAATAATGAAAGGACATGTCTCAAATAGAAGCCCTCATTCTCAATTGTACATCATCTTATCTCTTCATATTTTATACATTATTCCTACATTGATTATTATTTTATATTCCAAATATTTTGGATAATTCTTGTGTGAGCGAACTTTGTTCGCCTCAATTACTTCCATGCATGCAGTAGATTCGACTTGCATGTTGCAAATCGGTCGATGCATGTTATAGATCGGTATTCTACTTGTCTTCCTTGGTACTGTGGGATAGTTTTATCTCTATTACAATCTAATAGAGGCATTTTGAGATTGATTTCAAGTATTTCCATGTATTATCATTTGTTGTTATTTAATAAAATGCAATGAGTTATTTATGGATCCAACAATGCCATGCATGCTACGCATGAGAACATAAAGCTAAACAAACACATCTAAAAACCCAAGAAACGCATCTAGAAACCCCAAGAGTATCAAATCTGCAGCAGAACATCCAATAGTGGCGGTAAATATCCAGATCCAAGGATCAAAGATATTTCAACAGGCTGGGCCATGTAGTCGCAGCCAACAGCATAGCCACGGGCAAGGCCACGGAAGTGGTAGCAGAAGTGAGTTGTTGGTCGAGGGTTGCAACAAAGAATGTGTTGGATGAGCCACTGGTGCAAAGAAGTAGCGGGCAATGGCGGAGGAGCAGGACAGCAGCAGATCGACAGACCACAAAGTAGCGGGCAGATTGTTGGGCAGCCCAGAGAAGTACCCGGGCAGCCTCGAGCAGCTTTGGACAGCAGGCGACGGATCCAAACAGCGGGCAGCAAGTCTGGGCAGTGGGCAGCAGGCGACGAGTTCGAGCAGCGGGTAGCAAGTCTAGGCAGTGGGCAGTAGGTCTAGGTAGGGGTCCGGGCAGCCAAAGATAATCTTCAATTTTGTTTGTGCCTAAAGGACTAGGCACATATTTTCAGCAAATTGTGTTCCTGGAAAATTTCAGAACTTGGAGATGGAAGCAGTTGGTTTGAGGTATGAGGACTGGTTGGAGGGTGCCTCTAACATTTTTCCATAGAAAGTAAAGTTCATGTTTCTCCTGAAGGAGAATGGACTGTGGAGTCATGCAAATACCGCAGTGACCGCGCCAACAAATCCTGCAGAGCTAGCCAAGCATGAGGCAAGGGAGGCCAAGGAAATGTGGATGATCTTAGATTCAGTGAGGGATCTTGTACCTCACCTATCTGAGAAAAAGTAAACCAATGCAATGTTCTCAACTCTGACAAATCTGTTTCAGAGTAATAACGAGAACCGAAAGATGGTATTGAGGGACCGACTCAGGAACACCAAGATGTTCAAGACTGATTTGGTGACCAATTATCTCACCAGGATCACTTAGGTTTGAGATTAGTTGGGGACAACCAGTGAGATAGTGACAGATGTACAGTGACCGTGCCGACAGATCCTACAAAGCTAGCCAAGCATGAGGCAAGGGAGGCCAAGCAAATGTGGATGATCTTAGATTCGATGAGGGATCATCTTGTACCCCACCTATCTAAGAAAAAGTCAGCTAATGTAATGTTCTCGACTCTGACAAATCTATTTCAAAGTAATAACGAGAATCGAAAGATGGTATCAAGGGACCGACTCAGGAACACCAAGATGTTCAAGACTGATTCGGTGACCAATTATCTCACCGGGATCGCTTAGGTTCGTGATCAGCTAGGGGCATTTGGTGAGACAGTGACACATGTGGAGTTAGTGAGAGTGGCCTTGAATTGTTCCACCAAGCCTTGGACTTCATTCATCGAAGGCATCTGTGCTTGAGAGAAGCTTTTGCGCCTCAACTGATTGTGGGATGATTGCATCCAGGAGAAGACTTGTCGAGACTCTGGGAGGCACGCAGGAGGATGGTGATGAGGAGAACCTTGCACTTTCCAGTCAAGCAAAGAAGGGTAAGGGGATGGTTGAGAAGAACACTGGTGGATATTCATCTCACAAGTTGGCACAGGGAAGGACCTAAGTAAGGTCAAGTGTTTTAACTTTTAACTGGCATAAGAAGGGACACTATGCTTCACTGTGCTCGGAGAGGAAGAAGGGTGGAAACGGGACACAACCAGAAGTAGTTGCGTTAGTAAAGGCTCAAGCAGATGAGTTTGCCAGAAAGTTTAAGCATGAATTCTTACTTGTTTCCCATATTTCCTCAGGCACCATATCAGCTAGTGCATGGCTTCTAGATAGCAGAGCCACGTGTCTTATGACAAGTGCGAGTTGTTCAAGAGATTCATTGAGTCAGAATCAGAGATGCATGTGGAACTTGGTGTGGGCACCAAGCATACAGTAAAGGCAATTGGGACAATTCCATTCCAGATGGAGTCCGGAAGCGTGTTAAGCGTGATGAATGTGCTATGGGTGCCAAAACTCGGGAGAAGTGTGCTCTCAGTCTCAACGATTGAGAAGAAGGAATTTAACATAGCATTCCAAGATGGACAGGCGCTAATCAAGCCCAAAGGATCTAGCTCAGACATAGTAGTGGTTCTTGGAGTTAGAGAGAGCAACTTCTATATGCTACAGGGCCAACCTATGCAAGCAATGGCAATCAGTAGAGTGGCAAAGAACAAGGAGCAAGTAGCTCTGAAGGTTGAGTAGCTTAGAGGGAGCCAACCTAGAGGTTCAAGTGGGAAGGGGCAGCCTTCCAATTCTGTCAAGGAGTCATGCTACAAAATGGCCATGTAAGATGCTCAGGAGCAGGAAGCTTCTAGGAGCATGTTAAAAGGCAACAAGTCTTCGAAGAAGGGTCCGAACTAGATGCCAGGAATAGCTTTCGGTTCAGAGGGAATAGTCGATCAGATGGATTGGAAGCAGCCATGGTAGCGAAGACAGAGCCACCACTGGGTGGTGGAAGTACCTTCCTTGCTAAGAGGGAGTGTTGATGTTTTAGTAGCATCGGACAGGTACTCCCACATGAGTTAGCATGTCTAACGTGTGGGAGATATTAATACTCCTATGAACCTTAGCAAATTTACTTCATAAGTTCATTATTTAAGTGAATGTCTTCTTATAATAGAGCTTAATTTAATTAAATGCTAAGGTTTTTTGCATTAATAATTAAATTAAATCCTAGCCATCGATGTCAAGTGAACGCGAGATTAGATCTTAGTTGTTGATTACATTGGGGATCTAGGGTTTTGGATTTAGGGTAAACTCAATGTTATAAAAGGCAGCCTAAATGAGAGGAGTAGACACACACAAAGTGAGAGAATGAGATCTCATTGATTGGGTGAAGAAGGACTTTCATCCAAGTGTGCAGGGCAGGACTCAAGGAAAGGAGCAAAGGGGTAACAAGGGAGATAGCAGCCAACCAGCAAGATCGAAGTACTCATCTTGAGGCTTATAAGGCTTGGCTATTTGTTGTTTTGTATTATTCCTCAGGTGGGCCATTATCCTAGGACGGGGGCCGAGATTAATAATAATAAACATCTCACAGTACAGGTTTTCCCTTCGGGGTTTTTCCAAGGGTTTTTACCCATAAAACTTCATGTGCAATGTGTGTGGTTTCCAATTTTTTATTCCGCTATAATGTTTCATTAATTACTCAGCTGTGCTTTTATTCAATAAGTAATTTTATTCGGAATTAACTGCCAGGTGGTGGGTTAAGGACAATTTAACATTTCCTTCATTAGGATTCTTGAAGTTAAAATTGTGTATTTGTGGACAGCAAGGATAAGGGTGTTGTAGCTTGCTTATCCTGACCCTAGTGTGTCCTTATCTCATGGTAACATAGCTTATTACCTGCTGCCTTATAGACTCGATATGCCCAAAATTAATCTAGTCACTGATCTCACTCTCAACCACCTCAAAAATTATAAAATCAATCTCTTCCTTTGCTGATAACAAATTTGAAATTAATTAAACTACAAATTAGAATTCAGATTTGTTTTCCTAAGTGCTTCCCTTCCATTTTTTTGTGATTATTATTTGATTAGCTTAGGGTTTCTTAAGGATACACCCTCGTGCTGGAGGAGAGCTGGCCGAAAGTGTGTGAAGGATCTACCATGGTGACAGTGGGTAGCCCTTCTTTAGTGCCCCTACAGTCTTATCTATGCTTTAGGACTTTTATCACTAAAAGTAAGGGTTTGAGTGGTAAAACTCCCAACAGCCTTGATCAAGAAACAAACATAGAATGGTCCCTCAGAGGACCTTTCCATAGTCAGAAAACAGACAATTCAAAACTGGCAAAGACAAGGGAAATCTAATTGTTCAATTAAAATGCAGCATATCATGAGCCTTCTAATGTTGTCTTCATCAATTTCCCAAAAAACAATCCATAAAATTTTGTGAATCAAACTAATGTGTTCCTTCTAATGATTTCTAACACTGTGTTTCTGTCACCTACCAATTTCAGACAAAGCGACTGAAGGATCAAAAATGACCTGATATGTTCAGAAATTGTAATAGCACAAGACAGTGACAAAAAAATACTATATAAGCATATATTAATAGACCAACCACTTCTAATTTCTAAACCATCCAACAATTACAAGCCTTGCTTGGGCTTTTTACTTGTCAGGAACAACGATTATCTTTGTTCCTCTATTGTACGAAACCCCTGACCCCCCTTGCATTTTGACCCCTAAAACACCTTGAAATGTGGAAAAATGTACCATGCATGCTGGAAACGTGGTGAAATGTTTCACCTAGCATTTCACAATTTGTAAACGTGAGCTTAAACATCTTGTGGCATTTCAGTCATGTTTTCATCCTAAAGCTTGTGTTTCAGACTCCTTAAAATGCATTTCAGCTAGGTAAATAAACGTTGGGACCCACCCAAACAATTAAACTTGCTATTAAACCTTTGATAATTATATGTATGTAGACACTAATTTGACTTTAATAACTGTAAAAACAAAAGAAAGGAAACTTCTAGAAATTCAGAAACCCTAGCAACCTTGAAGTTGAAGATGTGGAAATTGAGAACTTGAGAACCTAGAAGCGAAAAAACTTCTTCCAATCCACGATCCACCACTAAATGTGCATCTTGTTATAATTTTCTAAATCAAGATGAAGATGAAATGGACGACAATTAGGCTTTAGCTCATGTTGTATTCCGAGACTCGACACATATAGCTTCATACATAAAGGCCGATTTTTTCCAGGGTACATAAACGCCGATTTTAGATATAAAGCCTCATTTATAAATGTTGTTTTTGGATTTTGCATAATGTAATCATATATGGGAAATAATATAGACATGGGTTTCCTACTGAATTGTCATTTACGTTTATCATTTAAATTTTCTTGCTCATTTTATTCTTTCTTTCAAGATAATTTTATTAAAAAATCTAAAAGTCAAAATATTATTATTTTTCATATGTTTAAAACTGCATAGTACTATTTCAAAATTTTGGGGGCTGACATTTCCAACACATAGATGTTTCGGAAATTTTTACCCATTTTCCAGGATTATGCAACTTACATTTATTCTAATTCCTTATATTTAACCAAGAACGTCTTATGGATATTGGTACATATAGTCAATGTCCATCATACATATGTCACAATGAGTGACATTTTCTTTAGATACCACAACCAAATAATGTGATAAATGAGTTTTTCCTACTTAATACTTGACAATTGAATGTTTTATGTTTTCAAACTCCATTTAAATTTTGAAATATTGCACAACGAAGACAAAAAAATAATATGAGCATATATTAATAAACCAACCACTACTAAAACATCCTACAATTACAAGCCTTGCTCAGGCTTCTCACTTGTTTAGGGGGAATGATTATCTTTGTTCTAATTCCTGATATTTAACCTAGATGCTATTATGAATCCGTCATATATATATATATATATATATATATATATATA
>JASDQU010225447.1:5221-17481 GCA_032191745.1 Picea mariana | reverse complement strand
TTTAGCACCTTCGATAGTTTTCAAAACCTGTATCGCATATAGGGGACATCCCTTTCTGAAATACTTTCTCATTTGCAGGGATGATATTTGTCTCACCGAGACCGGTTTTCGGATCCCTTGAAGGGTTATCCTTTTTCCTTCTTTGATCACGCATTCTAAGGTTTTATGGTAATAGTCCAGCCTAGCTTTGTGGGTGGCCAGCCAGTCCATACCAATCAACAGATCGTATGATCCCAGAGGTAATACATTAAGGGTTGTTTGGGTGGGGAATTCACCCAACATTAATGGGCAGGCTGGTATGACCTCTACTACCTTTCTTTTGGTGCCAGTGGCTAACTGTACCATCCATGTCTTGGTTTGCTTCTGTGGATGTAGTTTACACTTATCAATAGCTCTAGGGGCTATATAACTCAAATTTGAACCAGGTTCAATCAAAAAAGACACCAGATGGTTGAAAATCATACCTTCTATTTCCACCATTGAAGCTTGGTGGTCAGCTTGGTTATTATCCAAGGCTGCATAGATCTGCGACACACTCCTTGCCACATCATTGACTCTGGTAGCTTCCTGAATGTTATAAATTTTTCGACTGTTCTGTTGTTGGTGTAGACAGTCTCTCAAGAAATTCTCTTCTCTGCAACCCCAGCATTTCAGAGGTTCTCTCTTTGGGTTATCAGTCTTCACTGGTATAGGTCCAGAAGTTTTATTTCCGTTTGATGATGGAAAGTTTTGTTGAAGTACACTCCGGGCTGGATAGTTCATTCTGGGGTTCTTCTTGTAGTTTTTAAATCCTGAGGATTTGATCCCCGTTTTCTGAAATCTCAAATCACTCTTTTGTTTCCAGTTTTCATGAGACTCTACCTGATGTCCATATTGTTCATGACAATATGTTGCTTTTTGAATAGTGTCTTCTAAGGTCTTTGCCTCATCAAATTTGATTCAGTTTCGATATTCCTTGGGTAGCCCACTGATGAAGCGTTGCACCTTCACCTTCTCTGCTTTGATGTAGGGTACATATCTCAATAAGTCGAGGAATTTATTGACATATTCCTCTATAGTGAGTTGCCCTAGTTTGAGTTCATAAAACTCTTTAGCCTTCTCATCGAAATATCTTTCCGACAAATACTTCTTCCAGAAGTACTTTTCAAACTGTTTCCAAGACAGGTCCTCCTCACGGACCCCTTTCATATTCTTAAGATCTTCCCACCAGATGGAAGCCTTTCCATTCAGATTGAAAGTGGCCACTCGGGCCTTCAAATTCTCTGAAAAATCATGGACTCTAAAATATTTCTTCAGTCCAAGTAGCCAGGCCTCGGCTTCCTCTCCCTTCTTTATCTCACCGTCAAAGGAGGGAGGTTTGGCCTTTCTGAATTCCTCAAATTTATGACCCTTGGAAGTCTTTTGCTTCTTTTGTTTCCTTCGAGAATAGGAACTAGTCCTGCTGCTAGAAGATCCTTCTGAATCGCCAACTTCCTTCTCAGTGGAATCATCTGGCACTGGTCCTTTACCTCTGGGGTGGACCTTTCTTGATGTGCTTCTCTCAGTATGGCCACTGATACGACCATGATTCTGCATCTCAGGTTCATGTTGCATTTGTCACTGTAGGTCGGATAAGCTCTGCAGTAAAACTGCATTAATTTCGGTTTGCTTTTCTTGTTCTTTTATCATCCTTTCATTGTCGGCCTTGCAGCTTTGCAATTCAACCATGAGACTCTTCATAGTATCGGCTAGGTATGGAGGGGTTCCTATTGCTCTTCTTTCGTCGGAATCTTCATCTCTATTGTGGGAGCCTTCTCCCACCTCTTGGTGAGTCACCATACTCTGCGTCTGTAGATTCCCGTGGCTGATCGTCCTCTTGAGTGAAAAGAAAAACGTTGGTTATTAGTCAGGAGTTAAATACATTTTTATAATTTGCGCATAATTTATAACTCTTTCACATGCATACACAGTCGGGTTCTCATTTTCCAAGTTTTTAATCCTGGACAAGAGAGTTAAGTTAGGGGGTTACTCCTCGTAGGGGTGCTTCGAACAGATCTTATGCGCAACTCGTTCATGAGCCCAATCAGGCCGAGTGTTGTAACCATGCTCTGATACCAATTTGTCACATACCCACTACAATGTAATGGAATTTTCTCTCTTCCTCAAGGGACAGAATCCCCGAAGTCCTACGGGGGTCTAGTGCAGGCTAGTTCTTCCCTGTTCACCTCCCTGTGATCGTGGGTTAGGACAACAGGCCAAACAAACCAGGCACCTTTTCATGTTTCGTGACTCAGCGATACAATTGAGTCCAATATTGAAGGTAGAATGGTGAGGGGGCTTCAGAATGAAACCCTAGCTATAGATCTAGGTGCGCAGACTTTGGCCGTCCAGATCTACCCATCGCTTAACGACAAAGCACTAGATCCCTTTCTTTAGTCCTTAGCTCGATAGGACCACATACGCACCTAAATGGCGCCTTTCACAACTCCCAACCTCGTGAGTCGTGAGTCGAAGACCCTCGAATTTTCTTCACAAATCATCGATACCCGAGATCACGAAATGGGTATAGCTTCCTTCTGTCAGCATCCTCTGCACATGACCGCTAGCTAGGATAAACTCTATCTCCTCTCGTTATTCGTCAATTCATGAGTTCAACGACTGAACTCTCATTCCTCCCTTATGCGATCCTCCGAGACTTGAAAGTTAGCGAAGGTTGACCTTCCCTTCACACTTCTTGCAACTCGCCCCTTCATGAGTTGTAGCGTCGAATCTTGGCACCTTCCCTTTACCAACCCTCGAGAAGTGATATTTAATTTTCCCCCTCGCATTATTGCTACTCACGACTTCATAAGTCCAAGTGTTGAACTCTCATGCCCTTCTCCCACGAATCCCCGAGACACGAGAAGTCAACAGAGCATTGACTCCATTCTCTAGGCGATGCGTGTCCACCCATCAATCACGTGGGCCCTGCCTTGAAGTTTTTCCATATGTTCTCTTGTTCTCGGCTCTCGGCACTTCACTATTCGTGAAGTCATAAATGACTCCTTTCAACCTCTGAACTCATGAACCCTGACACGCGATGTATCAAGATGCTAGATCCCATGACTGTCCTTCCTCTTGGATCAACATCCTAGATCATATCGCGATCTCACGACTTGGGACTTCGTGACTACGAGATTCGGGTCTTCTACCTTTAAACTTACGAATCCATGATACGCGAAATGGACAGATCTCTGCCACCTGTCCTCCAACATGGACAGTCTCGTTGTCTTCAGTACTTTTGGGATGTAGTTGAGTTCACTCTTCCGCCTAAGTAAAGGATTAGATCGATGGCTTATAGGGCTCCGATGGGTCCCTAGGATCTACGGTCCAGGATCCTCTCGCGACTTCGCCATTCGCGAGGTCAAGAGACTTCCTCTTCTGACTCCCAATGTTCGAATCCCCGATAGGGAGGGTCTCGTGACACGTGTCCTCCTGCAGGCAGGCGGCTTAGATCTATTTCACATTGTCATGATTTCTGAGGTCGAGTACTCTGACTCTCATCCACCGGATCCTCGAGCTTCTGAATGTCGATATCCTGATACAATATCCTTCTCAGTACTCTCGCTCTGCTACTCTTCACATGAGATTTAAACCTCGTGTAATTCTTGAGAGATCCAACGGCTGTTGGTTGATTAGACCAAGATCTGATGGCTTAGACCTGCCTCTCCATTGCATCGTTCCTAAGCTTCCTGGACACGAATCCATAGTCCAGATTCTTTCACGGACCTTGGGGAATCTACAATCCCGATTTCTTCACTACTCGTGAAGATAGAGGAAAAAGGGTTAAGGAATTTTACACCCTCATTTATTCTATTGATTTAACGGTCATGAATGACCACAGATCTCCCGACAGGATTTCATTCGTTGACCAATACTTATTCTTTGAACCCTCAAGGGATTCTGCAACTTTTGTGCCTCTGCAGAGTCCTTGCACACAAAGTGCTACCTCTTCTAAGTTTCTCAAAAGGGTGTCTCTATGAGGAGATTTATCCAGGGTATCACTCAAAATGGATAAGGGTATAGGTTTCCCGAGAAATGGCTTGAATTCTGAACTGATTCAATGTGAGCATATACATATAAATCTATTTATAGACATGAGCCATACGTGGCCCTTCCATTATAAGCATGCAACCACCATTTCAAAATCAAAACACTACACAAGCAGTCTTATACTCAGACCATTTATAAAACTACACAGACTATGAGCATATATGTCAACATATGAATTTCAAGGTGTAAGACGTAAAACACTTATCAGAGATAACACCAAAAACGAGTGCAACTGTTGAGAGGGGTTCTCATTTCCACCCAACCGTAGGCTTAACGACTCCCAGTGGATTTACCACTAGCCACCCCCAAGCTGAGACCACGATGCTGTGAGACTGCGTCTCTGTTTTCTAGTGACCAGGAGCGAAGGTTGCAATCCTTCCTCTCTGCTATCACTTACTCTGCGTATTCCAGATTTCTCCCCTCGCGTCTGCCCCTAATCGCTTCTACCCCACATCTTACCCTCTTGCGAGGTTGCATGTGGCACGATTACCCTCACGCTGGTCAGGCCTAACAACTCTACGGATGGGTGGTTCACCTCCCATCCCTCATTAAACCATCTACCTACCACCCTGCGAGACATTTAATTCAGGGCCAGCGAGCCGCTTTTGGTTCTTCGGGCTAGTGGAGTCCAAATACGGTATTAATTCTCGGTGGAAGTTAACGCCACCTTTCCAGGTGCCTTCCACCGCCATCGTGGTCTCTTTTTCTGCACATCCCCTCTCAGCAGTCCTTCAATAAAATTCATAATGTTATTCACATTCATTGACCTTTTCCTCAAGGTCCATTTACATCACATATTCACATTTATGAGTTTTCCATAGTTCTTGGCCAGTCCAGTTATTTTTACAAAATGGGGGAAACAGGGTGTTACAAAAACATCTGAAACTATCTCAGAATTTATCCAAAGATTCAATAAATTATATAGAAAAATCCTAGCTGAAGTAGAACCTTCCCATCCAGTTGCTAAAGTAAATTTTGTTGGGGATTTTGATTCTGATTTCGGTTTAATTTTAAGGGAAATAAGAGATACAACTTTAGATGGAATGCAATATGAAGCTATTGAAATTGAATCAAATATGATGGCATCGGGAAAATTGAAAACAAAAGTCAAAATGGGAATAAGAGAACCTAGAAGGTTTAGAGAACAAACATGACCCTTCATTTCTAGAAAAAACACTCAAGAAGAAAAGATGGATGAAATGGTTAAAATCATAAAAGATTTACCAAACAAAATTTCCAGGATGGAAATGGAAAAAGGAAAACTAGATCCATATGATAGAAATCAAAACCAATTCAGGAGAAACCCTAATACAAATTCTCAGATTCATCAGAGGCAAATCGAGAATGAGGAACAAAAGATTCAAGCTCCTTTTAAAACGGAAAATATTATGCAGGGAGATGATGTTCAAGATTATGATGAATTAGATGAAGATATAAACAATCTTAGTGATGATGATGTTGAACCTCATTTAACCAAAAAAATATTCTGAAAAATATTTAGATCTTGGAGCGTTATTTGATGATGACCAAAATATCAATAACTTGGGAGACTCTACATCTCAATATAAAGAGTTGGTTGATTCAATAATGGCCGAGATTCAAAATAAATAGGATTTGAGGCCAAGAGAAAAAACTTCCACCAAAAAATCTCTTGTTACAGAATAAATCAAATGTGGCAGTAGTTTCAAAATCACCCTCTGAAGCACAAGTTGCTCCAATGAACCAAGTTGAAATAAAAGCAATGCAAACCAAAAATCCAGAAAATAAAGAAGTCGAAGTTCAAACTAAAGAAGTTGAAAAGTCAATTGGCATATTTAATCTAGAGAATGAGTTGAATAAGATTAAAATTCATGTTCCTCTGGTTGAACTTGCCAGGAATACGGTTTACAAGAAGCATATTTCAAAGGTAATAAATTTTTCAAATGTAGAATGCCAAGCTAATGTTATTAACTTGCAATATGAGAAACCAACAATAATGTTTGGACCACATATCGAAAATGATAAAGACTCAGTTGATGTATTCTATATCACTCTCACTGTGCATGATCACCTATTACACAACTACATGTTAGATTCAAGTGTTTCACATAATTTGATGCCTAAGATAATAATGGAAATATTGGGCTTGCAAATTACCAGACCTTATCAAGATTTATATTCTTTTGACTCTAGAAAGGTTAAGTGTCTAGGTATGATTAAAGATTTAGTTGTAAATCTAGCCCAAATTCCAATAAAAAGAATTCTCATGGATGTGATAGTAGTTGATATTCCTGCAAAATATGGCATGCTTTTGTCAATATCTTCGGGTGCAAAGTTAGGAGGATTGGTTCAGTTAGACATGACATATGCTACAATTCCATTTTTTGGTCGGAAGTTTACCAGATTGTATAGAGAAACTAGACCGGCCTATATAGTAAGTGATCCTCAAAACCCAAATAATTATCCAGTCTGTGTTGTTTATCAAGATTTAGGAAATTGTATTTTATACATAGATGATGATTTTCAATAATGTACAGAACAAGAAAATACAAAAATAGAAGTTCCAAAGAAAAACGTAAATATTAGAGATGGGATGTGGAAAATATTTTTCGATGGTGCTTCATCTTGGGAAGGAGCACAAGTCAGAGTATTATTTCTAGCACCAGGTGATGAGTATTACATCACTTTTTCTTATAGATTGGAATGGGACATTGGCTATACAAATAATCTATGTGAATACGAAGCTTTAATTTTAGGATTAGAAGTTGCAAGAAAATTAAAAATTCAACATTTGATAGTTTATGTTGATGTTGAACTTATTGTAAAACAAATAAAACAACAATATCAATCTAAGCATCCAAGAATGAGGTTTTATAGAAATTTTGCATGGGATATCATAGACAACTTTTTCTTATCTTTCAACATTCATGCCATTCCCAGATTGCATAATCAACAAGCAGATTCTTTAGCTAAAGTTGCAGCAAACTTCATACCACCTATTGTTCTGAAATTGAAGTATCACATTGACATGAGACATAAACCTTAAATTCCAAATAATTTTCATTATTGGAAAATTTTCGAAGATAATGAACAAATAAAACAGTTTTTGGAAATGATAGATGAATTTTTTGAGACTCACATAGATCAGGAAAATCAAAATGATCCAATTTGGATTATGCAAGAAGGAGAAAATCTAGAGAAGTTCAAAGATAGAATTGCAAATCATAGAATGCTCTTACTCAAGAATAATCAAATTCCCAAGGGTCTTATCCTATTAGAAATATTGTTTGACCAAAATGATATACCTCTAAAATCTATCTTGCAACCTCATCCTGAAGAGGTTGAATATTGTAATGTGGGATCAAATAAAAATCCGAAAATGGTCAAATTATATAAATATATTCGAACTGAATTAAAGAGTAAATATGTTTCATTTCTTAAAGAATACAAAGATGTTTTTGCATGGTCTTATGAAGACTTAAAAACTCATGATACTCTTGTTATCGAGCATAATATTCCTTTAAAACTAGGTATTCATCCTTTCAAGAAAACGCTTAGATAGATAAATCCAATCCTCTTGTCGATAATAGAAAGGGAGGTCAAAAATATTCTCGATGCAAAAATCATTGTACCTCTTAGATAATCTGAATGGGTAGCCAATTTGGTCCCTGTTAGGAAGAAGAATGGAGAAATAAGACTATGTGTTGATTTTATAAATCTAAATCGGTCTTCTTTAAAGGACAATTACCCCCTCCCTAAAATGGATCGTGTTCTAGAAAAAGTAGTGGGGGGTGTTGGTTTTGGAGCTTGATTATCTTCCTGATTTAGAGGTATTTTGTTTTCAGACGTGTTTATACCCCATGAAGTATTTACACCCTACAAGTATGTACACTCTTCAATGCGGGGGAGTTCAGAGGGGGGTTACCCCCTCTGCGGGGTNTAAATGTATATTGTAATTTCATTGTAAATATGGACCGTTCATTATAAGGTCTCATATATAATGATAGAAGTTATGTTCGGTTTTTTTTCCCTAGAAGGAAACCCTCTGCTATGAGGGAAATGTATTGTGGCTATGAATGATAGTGAATATTGTGTTCTAAGATAGGATACTCTAAGAGAATGAAGAGGAAGTTACAATGGGTTTGTTATAGGTTGTATCCCTTCATTTGTTGGATAATAATAAAGGAATGACCTAGAAATTTCTCTGGTGGACATATCCCACACTGGGTGAACCACGTAAATTTGTGTCTCTATTGTATTGTGTATCTTTTGTGTTTTGTTTCCGCATTTATTTTATTTTATTGCTCCATGGTCCTGTTTTTCTAATAGGGAGAAATAGGATTTCTATGATTGATGGATTTTCAGGATATAATCAGATAGTTTTCCATGAAAACGATAGAGAAAAAATGGCTTTCACTACTCCATGGGGAACCTTTATGTATGAGAAAATTCCTTTTAGATTGATGAATGCATGTGCCACTTTTCAAAGAGTAATGGATATAGAGTTTGTTGGTGAAAAGGATAAATTTGTTGTTATTTATCTTGATTATCTAACAATCTTTTCTAATTCTAATACAGAACACTCGGTACATCTCAGGCAAAAATTTGACAAGTGCAGAAAATTTGGTTTGTCTTTAAACCCTAAGAAATCTCACTTTTCCATACAAGAAGGTAAGCTCTTAGGGCATATAGTATTGAAAGATGGAATCAAAGTTGATCCAAAAAGAGTTGAAGTCATTGATCAAATCAATATTCATATAAATAAAAAAGAGATTCAATCATTTTTAGGAGGAATTAACTTCTTGAGAAGATTTATTCCCAATTTTGCTGAAATTATCAAATTGATTACAAATATGCTAAAGAAGGATAATGAGGTGAAATGGACCATGGAAGATAAAGATTCTTTCCAACAAGTCAAGAAAGCTATAGGAGAAGCATCCATACTGGTAAGTCTTGATTATACAAATGGTTTTTTAATATTCTCCTTTGCATCTGAATATACTATTGCAGTAGTGCTCCTTCAGAAAAATGAAGAAGGATTTGAACAGCCAATTGTCTTTTTTAGAAAAATCCTCAGGGATGCATAGTTAAAATATGACATTCTAGAAAAGTAGGCTTATGCAATGGTAAAGGCACTCAAATATTTCTGGACATATGTTTTACATTAAAAATTAATTTCATATGTACCGACGAGCACAATCAAAGATATCATGATTCAAGCAGATAGTGATGGAAGAAGAGGAAAATGGTTGGCTAAAATTCAAGAATACAATTTATAGGTTAAACC
The DNA here is from genome assembly GCA_032191745.1 of Picea mariana. Taxonomy (NCBI): domain Eukaryota; kingdom Viridiplantae; phylum Streptophyta; class Pinopsida; order Pinales; family Pinaceae; genus Picea; species Picea mariana. The sequence continues at coordinate 8,144 of JASDQU010225447.1, read as the reverse complement.
AACCAAACTGAAAAAAGGTCAAGGCCTGGAAATTTTTTTGGCTGAATCAAATTCCAAAGATCTAGGAATAAATCATTTCGAGTCTCACAATTATCTCCCATACATTGAAGAAATTGATGATCAAGCACCAACAATTCAGATTGATGATAAATTTTCTTCTTCATCTTGGTACTATAATATCATTTCATATCTTCTTACTTTGCAATGTCCTATTGATATGACTCCTTCCAAGGAAAGAACATTGAAATTACAGGAAATTAAATATTTCATTATCAATGTTAAGTTGTATTGGAAGGATCATTTGGGTTTCTTGTTATGATACCTTACAGAATCTGGAACTGAAGGTGTCATTGATGAGTTTCATAGAGGACTGTGTGGAGGACATAATGCATCGAGAGAAACCGCTTACAAAATTTTAAGGGAAGAATATTATTGGAATAAATTATTCACTGATGTAAATGCAAGGGTCAGAGCTTGCAATTCATTCCAACTATTTGTTGGAAAGAAAAATTTCCATTCCCTACCTTTAGTTCCTGTCAAAGTTGAAGCTCCTTTCCAACAATGGGGCCTAGATTTCATTAGAGATATTCATCCACAATCAAGTGCCAAACATAGATGGATTTTAACTGCTACTGACTATTTTACCAAATGGGTTGAATCTATTCCAACTCGGAATGCTACAGATTCAGTAGTGATAAATTTTCTAGAAGAGAAAATCCTTGCAAGATTTGGTTGTCCGAGGAAAATAGTCACAGATAATGCATAAGATTTCAAATATATGGCAATGATAAATTTTTGTCAAAAATATAATATCATTTTAGGTCATTCTACAACTTATTATCCTCAGGGAAATGGGTTGGCAGAATCGTCTAATAAAAGTTTGACGATGATAATTAAGAAAGTTTTGACAGAAAATAAGAAATATTGGCATATACATTTAAAATATGCTTTATATGAGAATCGACACAAAGAAATATATAGTTATGTCTCCTTTCCAATTATTTTATGGTACTGATGTTAGTGTTCCTATTATTCTCGCTCTTCCTATGATGAAACTCTGGTCCAAGGATGCGAATGAAGAACTAAATGATCTAACAAGAAGAATAAATCTATTAATTGAAGTCCAACAAAATAGAAGAGAAGTGGATGATAAGCTCCATAAATACCAAGATAATATGAAAGCTATCTTTGATAAGAAATCCAAAGACAGAGAGTTTCTTTCTGGAGATTTAGTATTGAAGTGGGAATCCAAAAAAGAAGATGTTGGGAAACATGGAAAATTTGATCATCTCTGGTTCAGACCTTTGAAAATTGTTGAAGCTAAAGGGAGAAATGCATTCTCTCTTGAAAATATAAATGGAGAAATTTTGAGGCCCCTATCAATGGGAGGTTTTTAAAACATTTCATGAAGTATTTTACTTTATAGTTTCCATTGTATATACCGGATTGGATTGGATTGAAATTGGCAAAAAAATTATTTTTATTTTCTTTTTTGAATTATTTGAGTATTTTATTTATTTATTTGTATAAATATTCTTAAGAAAATAATGTTTTCGAATTTATTTTAAGAATATATATATATATATATATATATATATATATAACTTTGCAAAATAAAATTCATTCAGTAGTGAATAAAACAAAAATAAGGAGTATATGGATGATTACTAATGACTACTGAAATGAAATACATTCTCATCATGTATTGTATTCTTCTTTTTACTTTCACAGAATCATCTAGCTTTTAAAGTTCCACTTTTCTTGTAGAGCCAATTATTGTGGTTCCTCAACAACATTTTGAGGATCTGATGGAGAAAAAACTTCTCTTCAAAAACAGGAGATGATACATTATAAAACTATGCACTTATCTTTTCCCTTTCTCAGACTCTCTAGAATCAAGTGATAAACGAATAACATCCCTTGTTCAAAACTTCAAAATAAAAAAGGTATGAGTCTCTTTTATTTTTTTTTTCTTAAGTAAAAATGAAAAACTGATTGAAATAAATATGAAAGATGTTTTTCTCATGAATTAAAAATAGCCTCATCATCTGATCTAAATATTGGAGAAGCGGGGAAAATGCAATCTGAAGTTTCACGTTGATTGGGTATAAAATCGTCTCTGGCACGAAATGATCTAAATTTTATGAGCAGAACAAAATGAATATAGATTATTATCAAAAGATGTTTAACACATAATAACAGATATATAGTAAAACTGGTTTATATTCAATAAGGAAATAAGTTGAAACTATAAAATGCAGTGGAAAATAAGCTGGCTAGAATGGTGGTGGCTTATCTCAGAGAAGAGATGTGACGGTTGTGTTCATTCACCAAAATATGATTACAATGAGTCTCTCAAGGCCTTTTTACAATAAACGGGGATGTCAAAAAACCTAGACATCCAAAAACCTAACCTTAGGAGATGAAGCGTCAAAAGTTGGGTGGGCTCTATTTGGGTAAGTTAGTACATCAACTTCCTGGGGTCGTAACCTTTGCACATGGTCTCCATTTTAGGCACACAATATCCCCTTGGAAAGGTCTATCTGAGGACTACACGCGATTCCTATGGATATCCTTATACATATTGCTTGTGGCGATCCCTAAAAACGTTGTTTAGGGCCTCAAAACGGCCCCGGAAGTCAGGGACCCGAAAACTAGGAAAAAACTATCGAACTTGAAAGCTGCCAAAATGAACCAATTGGAATAGGTGGGAGGCCACCGACATCCATATGGATCAATTCTCGCTCCTTAGGAATAAAGGGTCTCCATTGCGTTGAGTGCCCCCATTAGACGAGGAATTTTTTGTTGAATTTGGCCCCGAGTGAGCCACTTGCCTTGGTGCATGAGTTTCCCTGCTTTGACAACTCGATAAAGTTGGATCCTTTGTTGGCGAGTTCCCTTGACTTGTCTGTCCACAATCGCA
>JASDQU010225446.1:5059-17481 GCA_032191745.1 Picea mariana | reverse complement strand
TTATACAAAACTTGGCTCACCAGCCTATAGAACACATTTACAATTCATTGCATATATCATGATCTGTAACGGGGCTCGGCCTTGGGGACACTACAATTTTTATCTTTACTTTTTTATTTTTATAATTTTTATTATTATTTTTATATTAAGGAAAATGGAAGGAGTAGGAGTGGGAAGGTTTCCATCCTCACTTACCACTTCGTCTCATTTTTTTGAAGTACATTTGCAATCAAATCATCCTTGGACATTGGTTTGTGATACAACTTTAATCTGTGACCATTCACTAAAAAGGATACTTGTTCTTCATCGATTGTCTTAATCCATACTAACCCATTCTCAAAAACCATTTCTATTTCATAAGGCCCCAACCAATGAGTGGAAATATTTTCTTTGAAAATTTTGAACCTAGAATCGAAAAGGAGAGCCTAGTCACCTAACTTGAACTGCTTTTTTCTATGAATTTATCATGCCTTATCTTTCTTTGTCATTGAACAAGAGAATTTTTTTGAATTGAATTCTATCTAATCTCATATAACTCATTGAGTTGTACTATCCTTTTTTTTTCATATGAGAGGTTCATTCCCAACTGAGTTGTTGTCCTGGAATTTTTTATTTGAAACTATATGGGGAGAAGGAATTTCTTTTCGTAAACCAACTCATAGGGTGTAAATTTGATAGGTAATCGATCTTCCCAGTCTCTATGATGAATCTAGATAGTATTTTTCAAAATGGATTCTAGGACTTTATTGGTGGATTCTACCTTTCCATTAGCTTGCAGATGGTACGAAGAATAATTCATGTTCTTAATTAGGTACTACTGGGTGAAGATAGATTGGATGAGCTTCAACATGAATTATGTCCCTTGATTTGTGACAATTTCTCAAGGAACACCAAATTGAATGAAAATATCCTCACAAATAAAATGTGCAACTGACTGTTCATTTGCTTTAAGTAAAGTTTTGTCTTCTGCCCACTTAGTAATGTAATCAATGCATACAAGACTGTACATTTTCTTTCTAGACATTGGAGTGATAGGCCCATCAAAGTTTGGATCCCACTTTTCAAATTGTTCAATAATTACCTGTGGGTGAAAGGGCATCTCATCATCTTGAACTGATCAACCCATTCTCTGACATTTGTCACAAATCTTTACATACTTTTTGGAATCCTTGAAAAGGGTGGGCCAATAGTACCCCAAATGCAATACCTTATAGGTTTTCCTTTTGTCGGCAAAGTGTCCCCCACATGTCTCATCATGGAATGCCTTCAAAATATCAAACATTGTGTCTTCTTGGACACACCTTAGAATGATGAGATTTGGTCTGGTGCATAAGAGATCACAACCAACCCATGAGTAGATAGCATTTAACCTGACAATATTTTTTTTCTCCTTGGATGACAAGTGTTGAGGTAACCTTCCAATAGACAAATATAAGTTAGCGATATCTACAAACCATTGAGAGTGATTTGATGCAACAAATAAATGTTCATATGGAAAGTTATCATCTACAAAAGCAATTTCACCTTCGTTATGTATTGTAGAAAGGAAATATGCCACTATATTTTCCTTACCAAGCCGATCTACAATGGTGATATTGAATTCCTACAACAACAAAATCCACCTAGTAATCCTACCATTAGTAATTGTTTTTTTCATTAACTAGTGAATGACAAAGTGATCAGTGTGAATGAATACTTCATAACTAGTAATATAAGGCCTAAACTTGTTTATCACATGAGAGATTATTAAAAAAAAAATTCTACAACAATCTAATTAAGTTCAACAAGTGTGAGTTTCTTACTAACAAAGTAGATGGAATACTATAATTGTTTTTCTTTCTACCCTAAGACAACTCCAAGAGTGGTGTCAAAGGTATCTGTGGAATTGTGAAATGGAAGAGACCAATTTGGTCCCTTAGATCGGGTGCAGTAGAAATATTTTCTTTTAAAGTCTCAAATGCATGTTGACATTGATCATTCCAAGAAAATTCAACGTATTTAGAAAGTAACTTAAACAATGGTGCAACAATATTTGTGAAATTCTCTATAAATATTCTATAATAACTAGCATGAACAATAAAAATTCTTACTTCTTTCAGAGTGTTGTGAACTGGGAGATTTGAAAGAACTTATATTTTTGTTGAATCTACCTCAATTCCTGCAGAAGAGATAATATGTCCAAGAACAACACCTTTAGTTAGAAACATGCGACATTTTTTGTGACTTTAAGAAAGGTTGGTTTCTTGGAATCTGATTAAGACTTTCTTAAGGTTCTCTAATGTTCCCTCAAATGAGTCACTATAGATAGTAAATTCATCCATATACACCTCAACACAGTCATGGATTAAGTATGAAAAGATTCCTAGTACTATTCTTTGGAATGTGGTTGGAGCATTGCATAATCTGAAGGGTAACACTTGACAAGAGAATGTCCCCCATGGGAATGTGAATGTAGTTTTGTCTTGGTCCTCTAGTGCAATTTGCATTTGGTTATAGCCACTAAAACCATATAGAAAGAAAAATACTTATTTCCCACTAGGGTGTCTAGAACTTGGTTGATGAATGGAAGAGGGAAATATTCCTTCATGGTGGCTTTGCTCAACTCTCGATAATCCACACAAATGATCCATTTACCATTCTTTTTGGGGAGTACTAAGATAGGTGATACCCATCTACTCTGGATCGATAAATTTGTCATCAACAAGTTTTTGCAATTCTCCTTTAACTACTTCTTTAAGGGCTAGTTTCATATGCCTCTAGGGATGCTTGATAGGATGAGCATCACTCTGAGTATAAATATGATGAGAGAAAGTGTCAAGGTGTATACCTTTCATGTCATGGTAGTCCCATGCGAAATATTTTGTTTTTTCTCATAATACTTGGATTAAATTTTCATGCTAAGATTAAGTAAGTTGAGGATTTATATGCAAAAATTTACCTTCGTTGATCTCAACATGTATGTTGTACCACTATGTTTTCTACATGGTAGCTGCTACAATATTACATAATGAAGATAGGGTTGTTAGATCACTACTTTCTTGCACATCGACCTCAAAAATCTTATCTAATGGAAGAGAAACCAAATCATAATTCTATGTAAAATTTGAATTGCATAGAAAAGTGTTAATTTGGTTTTCCTCTCTATTTCCTTTAAAATTCATTACCTGATCTAGTGTAAAAACGAGATGTGCGAATTTCTCATCACTTCCTGCATTATGATACCAAAAAATATTTTCCATCTTAGTGAGAGTTTTTGCAGGTGGGTATAAGGTCACTTGTTTCACTAAATCCCTTTAATGTCCCTAATCCAAACCCTAGTTTTAATTGTGCATATATGCTGGTGAGTTGTTGGTAACAAGTGTAAATGTAATTGTGCATATAGCTTGGTGAGATGTTGGAACCAAGTTGTGGTTTGCATGCACCTGAGTAGTGCATGAATTTTGTTTAATAGAGAAAAAAATGTGCACATTCCATAGTGTTGTGCACACTTGAGCAAGTTCATATGGATTGTGCACCAAGGAAAGGAGTGTGCACATAAAATAGTGTTACATTCACCTGAGAAATGTGTGGGGATGACCAAGTTCTGTGTGTGTGTGTGTGTGTGTGTGTGTGTGTATTGGAGGTCGGAGAGCCTGTGTGGTTATGAGGCTAGTGAGTCTAGAAGAAAATAGGTCAGTGCGTCTTTTCTTGTAAAATGTAATCACATGCAAGTTATTAATAAAAACACATGGTTGCATGTAGACAGACTTAGATGAAAATGAGACAGGGGGCTAAACTCCACCGAAAAATGGATAAGAGGGAAATTAAGGCAAGGGAATATTTTATTAATATTTATGAAAAAGTATAATGTATGGATAATTATTTATCCTAAGTTCCTGAGGAATGGGAACGAATCACCAAGTGGCTAAAGCTATATTATGAAGGTGACAAGTGTCTAGTTTAATGCATGCAATATATATTCATGGCCTTAGTGTATTTTGGGGGGTGTTCATTCATGAGATATTATTCATTCATTTAGTCACGGGGAGACCAATTTTCCTTCAAAAAGGAATCGGGTCTTGTTGTAACCAACTGTCACTATATAACCTTGTGCTTGGGTAAACCGGTTGTGGTCAAAGAGGTGGGTTTTCAGACTCGTGATAATTCTCTCCAGGTGAGATATTTGTTGTCAAAGAGGCAAGTTGTCAGCCCCGTTCAGAATTATCTCCAGGCGAGAGTTGCTGGGAATTGTTCCTTGGTGCGTTGGGCATTAGTTGCAGTGCTCTGAGACTTCCTTTCTGGCATGTTGTTGAAGCCCTAGAAGGGAAGTGGGGTAGCTGAAGGATTGTTGAGTGAGAAGGGGCACACTTTCTAGGGTGGGACAAGCATTTGCAAAATGAGGGGTTGTAGACTAGTTGCAGTAGTGGGTACCTTGGACTGAGCAATTTCGTTGTTATCAAACCTTAGCCTGGCATTAGAAAACCCTTTTTCCTTGGTGGAGTTTACGCCCCAGATCAGGGGTGACCTATTGTTGAACAATTATGAGAGACAACATCTATGGATGGGAGGAATGTTTGAGTCTTTTGCGCAGTTGGTGACTTTCATAAAAGATAAGTGTTCTTCATGTGCTTGTTTCAATTTACTGCATGTATTTATTTATGACTTATGTGGTTATTTCTTGTATGATGTTGCAAATAAGTAGTTGTTTTCATTTTGTATAATGTTGGTTATGTATGTAAGCATGGTGTTAGTATTCAACAATTGTAGTCATACATGTTGTGTATGACAATTGTTAGTTATATGTAAGTAATTGATATGGTTCTGTATAATGCAGTTTATACATGTATGTATGATCTCAACATTCAATATTGGTAGTTGTACATGTTGTGTAGGACAATTATTGTTAATCATTCTTACTAAGTTAACCTACTAAAGTGGTCATACACCTTTGAGGCAGGGTTATAATGGTCATGCATGTAGGAAATAGCCATGTGCTCAAGAGGTTAGATTCATGGTGCATGCGGGATGTAGCATGTGCACACAAGGAGGAACCAAATCCACATGTGATGCCAGAATGATGGTGCACATTGTAATGATAACATGTTCATAATAATTTCCGCACACAATAGTGTTTTAGTGCTCAACATGGTAGTGCACGCAATTGTATTGAGTAACTTCCATTGTTATAGTTGTGTTAGAACAGAAATTTTGTGTAATATGACCCAGCTCGGGTCATGCGTGTTACTTTAAGTATTACTGTGCAGATAAATTTTATGGAATTGAATTATGCACACTTGATTTTAGGAGAAGCATTGCTCAATTGTAAGCTGAGAATGTTACATTTTGGTATCAAAACGACAACAATTGATATTTGTGTGATGTGACCCAGCCTGGGTGGCTTGGGATGTTACAATCCCCGTGTGAAATAAACATGTTTCTAGATCTCTAACCTATAAAATCATATGCAGTAGCAAGCCATGGCCTTCCAAGGATTACGAAATGTCCTCTAGAAGGAGACTTGGGTTGTAATACCATGAAGTCTATGGGGTACTCCCACAAATCCATAGAGTCAATAATATCATATAATACTCCCTTTGGTTTTATCTTGGATCTGTCAACTAATTCAAGGATGGTAGGAGTTGGGTGAAGGTTGGGAAAATTCAATGGCTTCATGGTTTGTATGGTCATATTGGTAATGGTTTCTCTAAGGTTGATCAAAGTATTTGGAACACATATCCCATTAATGTACACAATGACAATGGGGTTACCAAAAATCTACATATTTATCTACAAAAATATATCCAGACATCAAGTTTTCATATTTTCCAATGAATTGAATGGTAGGTGTTTCATTATTTTTTCTTCTTCACTATTTTAAACATAATTCCTTGATTGTTTTTTCATAGATAGTAATGTATTTAAGGGCTTTCTGCAAAGGAGTTTTTATGCAAACATTTTTTAGTTCAGTGATCATGTCATATTTAGAGTGAGCTACCAATTTATTTAGGCTTAACCTCTCTCGATAGGGAGGTTCTTTGGAAGAATGGGGCTACTCTAAATGAGTAGTTTTTTTATTTATTATGGTGGGGTTATCATCATTGGTTGTTTGATTAGGAGTTTTCTCCTCTGATTCTTCTTTAATGATGATATGGGGTTTTTGGAGCACTTTTCCTAATCGCAAGTGGATATCCTACAGTCCTACTAGTGTGACTAGATAGGTGGGAAAAGGTCACATCTCAGTGCCAAAAACAGGCTGAGCTACCTTTTTATTGGGATTAAGAAAATGCTACACATGGATTTGTGTAGGCCTAGGAGGTTGGTTGGATGGAAGTTGTGAATGTTGGGGCTGCATAATCTATTGTGGAGCTTGGGTTGGATAAGGTTGTGAAGAATTTTTTGTTGGAAATTGTTATTATTGTTGAGTTTGCATGGGATAGGAATAGGAAGGAATATTCCCATGGCTGGTTCCTCGCCACCCCTACTATGAAGAATTATTTTTTTTGGCGGGCCATGCCTTCCATGGAATTATAGGATTCCAAGGTGGATATTGTTGTTCAAAGTAATATAAAGAATTTGAAAGTGTAGGATCTAATGACATACCTAGTGGATGAGGCTACCATGGCCTCTTTGGTGTCAAGGTACAAAATTGTTCTGTTGTCTCATTCCCTCCTTGGTATATACTTTTAGTATGGGTAAAGAAGGAGAGTGTTCTGTCGAGTGCTCACCTACACAGATAGCACATATCTCAATGTTATTCAGGGGACATTCTTTCAATGGATGTATTTTGCTACACCTAGGGAAAAATATAGATAAGGTTGCAATGTGTTCCTCTTGCTTCTTAATTGCAAAATATCAAGCTGCAAACTAAGGGTGCCAAGAATGTCAATCTTGAAATTTTCCAATAAATTTCCTAACCCTACCCTAGTTACCCCACTACTTGATGTAGATTTATAAATTTTATAAAAAGAATCACGAGGTCCCTTATCAGATCTTGCTTGACTTCGCAAGTACTTATTTCACATTTCAGATATTTTCTCAAAATATAATTGGGAAATTTACATAGATCCCATCAAATTATGTACATTCATTGATTCATCTGAGATACCTCTTAAGAAGATGGTCCTAATAGTTTACGTATTCAATTTTTTATGTTTGGCTATTTGAATATTGTACACAAATATTTCCGGGTAATCCTATAAGACCTCATATTCCTTCTGTTCCATCCTAAAAATTTCTTCCCTTAGGTCCCTAGACTTACACTATTCTTGGCATTTTATAAGAAAAACAATTCTCATCTCATCCCAAGTTCTGATAGTATTCCCTCCTAGCCCCATAAATTAGCGCAAGGCTGAGTCTTTGAGGGTGGAAGGGAATAATTTTAATTTCTTGGAATCATTATAATAATCATAACTTCAACATAAAATATAAATATAAAAATAAATGCATCAGGGTCTTCAGTCACTATACCATGGAAATGGGGTAGCACAGATGAGGAAATTTTCTTCATTTGTACATTTGGTGTAGGGTCTAGTATGGGGAAACCAAAGGTCACCTATCCTTCTACATTAGCTTCCTCATTTTCATTCATGTGGACTTTCCCTTCTCCTTCTAGAATGACTTTACCACAACCCCAAAATAGATTGTACTATGTTCTCAATGGAGACTCTGGCTCCCATATTGGATTGATCTCTTCTCCTTCTAACTGCTTGTTGTTCTCTACAATTAGATTTCCTAAGTTGTAGGATTTGCAATAATATGAATGTGTTCTGAAGTTTCACTTTATGTAGATCCTTGTCCTTCATAGTTATGCATGACATATTTTTATTTAGGTTTTGTTGGATCCATTAGTATTCTTCCTGTGTGCATCCCTCTTATAGATCTCCCTACGAGCAGGTTAGTATGTGATGATTTTCTTGCAACACTACTAGATGAAGCTACTAGTGGAATTGAAACAACTCTACATGTACCTTTAATAAATCTACCTTGATTATCCCTATGTCTGTTCATACAATACCATCATAGTTTAGAGTCGATGTGACAATGTACTCACAATAGTGAGCACGTAGGATTTTACCTCTCTTCTTATCATCGCTACCTTGTCACCTCGACAATGTTAGTGCCATAAATGAATCTCAAGCAAAAGGAGCAAAATAAAGGAAAAAAAAACAGAAATGAAATTCAAATGCAAATCAAAAGCCTAGTCCTTTAACACCTCCTGAACAATGGAGCCGAAAATGTGTGTCAATTTAATTGCTTAAATTGGTGTACATTAAATTATCAATATGGATGCTCGTAAGCTTATAAAGTGTTGGAAAATATATATGTCGGACTAGATAAGAAAAATATAAGCTATCCCTATTGCATTCAAAAGAACTATGTTTGACAAGTCATTCCTAGAAATTGAAATCATGTGTATGAGTATGCTTTGTTATTTAATTAGTCGATTGCAATCATTTTGTTCAGATGTCGAATGACCCAATTAACTTACTCAATAACTCAATTAATTCTTGTAGCGTTATCAAATTGTAAAATATAAATCACAATGTTAAACCAAATCCAACAAATATTGTAGTTGTAGATTCAAGTCTCATGACTTTTCAGTTTCTTAAGATTCCTAGGTTAACAACACCAAGATTGCTAGTGATAAATTAAACACGTACGCTACCAAAATTTTGTTCTCAGCCTTATTCTTCACATTGGAAATTGAAAGCATAAATGAATGAGAGTAAAGGCATAAATAAATTGAAAATGTAAACAAATGAGAGTAAAGGAAGCAAGCAAATATCAATTTTAGGAAAACAATGAAAGATATGAACTGAAATAATGACACAATTAACTACAAAACTAAATATACAAAGTGAAAATAAGAATTACACCTACATAAATGAAAACAAATACATAGGGTATACCAGAGAGAGGGGGCCCTGCCTATTCATGTTGATATTATGGTAGTTGCAAGAGGTATTAACCTCCATTTGTGACCTTTGATGAGATTAGAATATTCTGAAAGCAAGAAAATACTTGGATATAACCCTAGAAGAGAAGTCAGCTAAAGAAAATATTATATACTAAGTGTTTGGCACCCAGAAAGAGAAGTCGGCCCATACAACCTAGCAGAAGCAGTATAAATATAGGACGCAAGTCTTCATTTGAGCCAAATCTCTCAGAATTGCATAAATCCACTTGTGCGCACTGTAGAAGTCCAATTGTGCGCAAGTTTGGGGAGCAGCTGCTACCACAGTCCTGCAATATGCATTTTCGGTTTTTCTGGGTTGGACTCTTTGATCAGTTTTGGTTATATTTTCTTGGTTCATTAGCCTTGTTTGGATATTGGTTTTATTCTAGAATTATTCTCTCTATCAAGGTCAAGGTGCTCGGGGGTGGCATTAGTGCATATGGTTGGGTGACAATATTGTTATATTGTCTATGGTTAAACGTGCACACCCACTTTACTAACAGGTTATGGTCCCACACCTCCTTCATTCAGTCTAACCACTAGAAGGAATCTAATCCATAAGGTTATCAAGATCGTTGAAGAACTGTCTCTAGGGTTTCTAGCAGGTGCAGTTACCGAAGCAATGCCGCTAGGGTTACTAGTATCTGCAGTTTCAAAAACCCTAAAACTCTTGCCTAGCACCTTATGATGGAATACCTTACTCAAGGAGAATATGTTCTAGTGCGCCTTAGTCCAACACACATATTGGCACTCTCATAAGGAAAAAATAGGAAAAAATGTCAAGATTGAGATTCTGGGTTAAAGCTTGACTAGTTATCAGTCAACAAAAATCATGAACGAAAAGACGAATCATCTACACTACTCAGCGCTCACATTAAATATTGAAGATGACATGTGGATAATTGACAGTGGAGCTTCCAGGCATATGATAGAAGATCAATCTAGACTCTCCAATCTAAATGAAAAGAATAAATCGTACAAGGTAGAACTTGAAGACAAAAACACTTACCTAGTTGAAGGAATTAGTCAAACCTCTGTCAAATTGAAAATAGGTAACAATGTTCATTTGAACAATGTCTTGTATGTACCTGGTTTAGAAAAGAATATTGTATCCATATCTTTTCTAGAAGACAAAGGAAAAATAATAGCCTTTGTGGATGGAAAAGTATTATCTTGGCCTAAAGACTCCAACATAGAGAATGCTAGAGTTATTGGAACCCGTGAAGGAAGACTATACAGACTACTAGAACGAAATGATGAAGCCCTTGTACATGATGAAGTCAATACCAATGAAATTTGGCATAGAAGGTGTGCTCATATCAACTATCAAGCATTATCCTTTCTCAAAAAGATGGTTGAAGGAATACCAGAACTACAATCTATACATGAAGGAATTTGCAAAGGATATGCTCTTGATAAGAATGTTAAGAAACCATTCTCAAGAAGCAATAATAGATACAAGGAAATCCTAGATATAATACATTCAGATGTTTGTGGTCTGATGCCAGTCAAATATTTAGGAGGTTCTCTTTACTATGTAATCTTCATATATGATTACTCAAAAAATACTTGGTTATATCTCTTTAAGACAAAGGATGAAGTTTTCAGCAAGTTTCAAGAATTCAGAGCAGAGATAGAGAACCTCACAAACAAGAAAATCAAGACCTTGAGAATAGATAATGGAGGAGAATATATATCCAAGGAATTTGTTTCATTTTGCAAATTGGCAGGGGTTAGGAGGGAGCTAATTGTTCCTCATAATCTTCAACAAAATGGTGTAGCAGAAAGGAAGAATAGATCTATTGAAGAAACTGTGAAGGCATTATTGAATCATCAAGGTTTATCTATGTATATGTGGGGAGAAGCAACCATGAAATCAATATATGTTCAAAACATAAGTCCTCACCACATATTGAAGGATATGACTCCAGAAGAAGCCTTCTCAGGAAAGAAACCTAATGTGTAACACTTAAGAATCTTTGGATGCCCTATTTATTTTCACATCCCTAAGGATAAAAGGAATAAATTAGAACCCTCAGGAAACAAGGGAATATTCGTGGGATTAGTGAATAATACAAGGCCTATATAATCTATATTCCGGAACAACATAATATTGAATTTAGAAGAGACATAACCTTCAATGAAAATATGTCTTTCAAGAAATCCATAGAAGAAACTATAGAAGAAGAAATAGTATGAAGAGCCTAATGAAGAAAGCACATGTCTTCCAGAAAGTCAAAATGAAGAAACATAACTTGATCATCTGATGCAACCATGTGAAACTATTGAATCAGAAACTGTACCCAAAACCAAGAAACGTCCAGCCTGGCTTGAAGCTACTCTACAAGAAGTAGAAAGACTCAAAGCCCCAAGTGACACCTTCAGAAAAATAAAAAATCCCAAGAGATTCTCCATCTATGCAGCATGTATGACAAAGATTATAAATGAAGAACCCACCACATTTGAAGAGGCAGCTCATAAGAAACAATGTAAAGAAGCCATGACAAAAGAACACCAGTCCATCATGAAAAGTAATGTATGGGAAATTGTGCATAGACCTAAAGAAAAATCATTAGTAACTTCAAAATGGGTCTATAAGAGCAAACATGCAGCAGATGGAAGCATGGACAAATATAAAGCAAGGTTCGTTGCTAGAGGGTTCTCCCAAAAGGATGGAGAAGAATATGATCATACATTTTCTCCTGTTTCTAGATATACTTCTATTAGAGCCATTATGTCTCTTGCTGCTTCCATGGGATGGAGTTTACATCAAATGGATGTAAAAACAACTTTCCTCAATGGAGCAATCAAAGAACATGTATACATTGAACAGCCTCAAGGATTTGAAGTACACTCCAGAGACACTCATGTTTTCATACTAAAGAAAGATTTATATGGACTCAAGCAATCTCCAAGAGCTTGGTATGCCAGAATAGACAACTACCTAATAAGACTTGGCTTCTCCAAGAGTCGTGTAGATATAAATATTTACTACAAAGTCATGAACAATGCACCTTTGATTCTACTGCTATATGTCAGCGATTTATTCTTGACAGGTGAAGATTCTCTCATCATCCATTGTAAAAAGGAACTAGCTTTTGAGTTCGATATGAAAGATCTTGGTCTCATGCACTATTACTTGGGACTAGAAGTATGGCAAAAGCATGGTGAAGTATTCCTTGGACAAGGAAAGTATGTAGTGAAGATTCTTCAAAAGTTTATAATGATGGATTTCAAATCCATGGACACTCCTATGACCACAGATATAAGAAAAGTAAGAGGCTTAGATTATGATCCAGTAGACCCATCCCTATATCGACAATTGATTGGGTCATTGATGTATTTAGTAAATACTCGACCAGATATTTTCTTTGTCGTAAACACACTGAGCCAGTTCCAGGTGGAACCCAGACATGAGCATTGGATAGCTACAAAGCATGTTCTAAGATATATTCGTGGGACACTAAACTATGTTTTAAGATATACT
>JASDQU010225445.1:0-11246 GCA_032191745.1 Picea mariana | reverse complement strand
ATTCGGGACCTTGTCTGTGTCCATTACATCATGGTCTATGTACTCAATATTTTCTACATACCCTAACAAATCTACTTTTACCTGTACCCCTTTCGGTATGCGCAGAAAAACAATTGTTGTAGCGGGTTTCTTGCGCGGTGACCTAGGTACTATTGGCTTGTCCTTTTGTGGTGGTGGATGACTTGAGGTTCTAGCCTCCATTGGTCATTCTTCCATATACTTTTCCCGTCAGATCATGGCATCTTCCACTTCTCCCTCCTGCGAGTGTTCTGACATGGTTGTCTGTGATTCATCTGGCTCAGCTGTTGCTTATAGATTTGGTGTCGTCCCATTTACTCTTAGGATTTCTTCAGGGCTTCCTGGTTGTGCTTGGCTTCTTGTGTCTTCATTCTGCCAACTCTGCCCCTCTTCCGGCATATCCACACCCATGCCTACTGGTACTGTCTACTGGTTTTCCTCTACAATGGGTGTGGGGTTTACTGGTGACGTATCCAGTGATGGGATTTGGTCCACATTGACAACCTCTGGTGGCTGTTGTTCACTTTTTTGCAATTGTGTTTGTGCTCTGGTCCTAAATCTGGAGTGTCTAGAAGTATGGATTGGTTCTTCTTTCTTTGGTGGTGCCATGGTGGTAGGATTTGATCATCCGTCGAGCTCAATATCCTTTGAGACCTCTGTAATATTCTCTCTATGCTTAGTATACTCTATCGCTCTCTGCCTTTTCTAATTTCGCAATAAGCCTTTGGCTGCCATTTCCTTGCTTTGTATGGGCGTCATGTGAAGCTTGTCTAAGACTTTACCTTTATGATGGATTCAATGAACCATAGGTTCCTTCATACTTTCCATTACTCTCCCTCCCCGTTTCTATTTGGCGCGATTAATGCGACGTCTCGTGAGTCGTTTTCGGCATTCAATTCTGCTTTCCTTCATCACTTATCACTTCTTTTGTCGTCTTTGCCTTTCCTGCTTGTTTAAATTTTGAACGGACCATTGTCCTTGTCTTCACTGGGTTCATATTCCTAAGTGTGTGGCTCCTTCTCCTTTCGACACACTATTCCTCCATTGGTGTTGTTTAATATCCTATTTTTTTTTTTTATCTTTATTTTATTTAGACAGCGTGATGATTTTCAAGTTATGGGTGGTCGACTGTCCTTGTACAGCTTCAGTCAACTTCCATTGATAATCCCTTTGATTGCTCCTCCTCCTATGTATTTCAACTGTACAACTCCCCCATCTATGACAATTCTTACTTCATATGGTCCTAACCAGTGCATTTTGAGTTTTCCTGGATGTTGAATTGATTTACTATCATACATCAATACTAAGTCTCCTTTCTTGAAAGTTTTCTTCTTGATATGTATGTCATGCCAAGCTTTGTCCCTTTCTTTCTGAACTTGCTGGTGGGACCCTGCTAGGATCCTATCTTCCTCCATGATCATCAGTTCATTTAGCCTCTCCTGTATGGGGCCTCATTCCGTCATGTGTGTAATTGCTGCTATGCTCAGACTGGGTACCAAAAATTCTAATGGAACTACTACTTCTTGGTCATATACCAATCTGAATGACGTCTGTCCTGTCAACTTCTTGCATGTGGTCCTATATTCCCACAATACTTCTGGTATTTTGAGGTCCCAATCATCCCTGTTGACATTACAGATCTTCGTTAGTGAATTCTCAAGGATTTTGTTAAATTCTTCCACTGTTCCATTTTCCTATGGGTGATATTGAGTGCTCTTTTGATGATGGACTTAAAATTCTTCAGTCATAGACCTAATAGTGTTGTTAATGAAGTGAGTGCTTTGGTCGCTCATCAAAATTCTTGGGTAATCAGATATCATGATTACTTGTTCAAACATAAAGTGTGTTGTTGTTTCTGCGCTGTAATATTTCATTGGTGCTACTTCTACCCATATTGTCAGGTATTTTGTCACGATGATAATGTACCTTGATCTTGTCCTCTTTGTTCGTGGGTTAAATTTTCCCACAAATTCTATTGCCCATTTTTCAAATACTTGCAATGTTACCCTTGGTCACAATGGCATCTCATCCCTTCTATTGAGTTTACCAATCCTCTGACCGACATCGCATCTCTGGCAGTATTCTTTCGAGTCTCTATGAATGGTCAGACACCAAAGTCTTACCCGTAATACCTTATGCACAGTAGCTTTGCTTACGTAATGTCCTCATGTTATTTCCTCATGGGCTCCTGCTAAAACTCTTGGTCTTTCAGGTTCTATCACATATCTTTGTAAGATGTTGTTTGCCCCCATTTTGTATAAGTGTCCTGCGATCAGCTGATAGTCAGCAGCCCAGACTACTAGTTTTTCCTTCTGCACGGTGTTATATTCCTGTGGCGCAGTACCTGTACTCAAGTACTAGATGATATCTATAGATTATTCATCGACGATCTGGATTGAAAATAATTGTGCGTCTAGAAAGTTTTCCTCTAAATTTGTAGGTTCTTCTCTGTTCATGACCCTTGATAGATGGTCAGGTCCTGCATTCAATTTTCCTGGCTTGACTATTACTTCAAAATCAAATTCTTGAAATAGTAGTAACCATCGACATATTCTCCCCCCCAACACTAGCTTGTTGACTAGGTTTTTAAGGGTTGAGTGATCTGTGAACATCTTAAAATGTTTTCCCAATAAGCAATGTCTGAACTTCTGCAGTGTGTAGACCATAGCTAAATCTTCCCTTTCTGTAGTGTTGTAGTTCTTCTCTGACTATGACAGTTTTCTGCTTGTGAATGTGATAGGATGATCCAAATATCTTTCTCTTGGTTGTGCCAAAATAACTCCAAGTGCTATGGCTGATGCATCCACATGTACGTGGAATGTCTTCTCCCAGTCTGGAAATACCAGTATTGGTGTTGTTACCATATTTTCTTTCAGTGTATCCAGACCATGTTGACAATCTTCATTCCACTGAAACATTATATCTTTCCTTAACAGTTTCTCCATAAGCACGGTAATTTGTGCGTATCCTTTGATAATTTTTCTGTAGTACCCTATGTGTCCCAATGTCGCTCTTAGTTGACAGACTGGTTTTGGTGGTGGTAAGTTCACAATTATTGCAATCTTTGAAGGATCTACTAATAAGCCTTGCTTGCATACTATATGACACAAAAGTATCCCAAACGATGTTCCAAAGATACATTTCTTGATTTTTAACAATATCTGTCACTGCCTGCATCTTTCTAACATCAGTCGTAAGACCTCTACATGGTATTTCAAAAAACTATAGACTGTCCAATCGTCCAAGTATATCTCTAGAAACTAGTGGATAATTCCTTAAATGCAGCGATGACTACTCTGGAAAATATTGCTGGTGCATTCTTCAGTCCAGACAACATGACTGTGTACTAGTAGGATCCCCATTCTATAGAAAATGTGGTCTTGTATATGTCTTCCTATGCTATCTTAATTTGGTGGTAGCCTGAGAATCCATCAGTGAATGAGTAAACTTTGTGTTCTCCTATGTTTTCCAACACTTTGTCCATGAAAGGTGTAGGAAACAGGTCATGTAAGCATGCATCGTTCAACTTCCTCAACTCGACACATATTCTTTTTCTCACCTTGTTTTTTCTCTTGAACTACCATCAGGCTTATCCATTCTGATTCTTCCACAGGTTCTATAATTCCAGCTTCAAGCATTCTATCGAACTCAACTTTAACTTTCTAATTATATATCGGGTTTAGTTTGTATGGTCGCTGTCTGATCGGTCTTGCTTAAGCTTTGAGTGGTATCTTCATTTCTCCTAGCTCTCCCGCTATATCCTTCATTTTTTTAAATGTTGTGGGGAACAGATCACTGTACTCGCGTAGTAACTCTGTTATGCTTTCTACTATTTGCTCATCCCAATAGTCCCCAATGCTGGCCATTTTGGGATTCTCAACTGTCCTAATGTTGACTTTATTCACCTTGATCGGTGCAACAATTACCTCTAATTCTAGAGGTGGACCTTCCACTTCTCTTTTTCCTTCTACTTCCTCGATCTGAATATCAAACATATTGTCTTTATTGGGTGCTTCCTCCTGTACATGGTAGCATGACAACAATTCTTTCACTGTCTGTCTGTTCCACTTGTTCTTCTTTTATTATTTTGACTTGTGGTTCCTTAATGAATATCACTCCTCTTATCTGCTTAAGTGTTGTGTCTATGTTGGGTTTCTCATGCTCGAATGAGAAAGTGACTGTAAAATTCTGTTGTAGTACTGTCCAGCTCGAAGTTCCTCTGCGCAATTCCTGGTCCATATACCAGTTTGCTGGTATTCCCTCTAGAGTGTGTATGAAATTATGAGGTCATTCTTCTGGAGGTGTCATTTTCCACAGTGCTCTGCACTTCTCCAAATGTTCCACTGGTTCCCCATGTCCATTATACTTATGATGCTGGTTGGTTCTCTATTCTGCACCGAACCTTATGCACAGTGATTGCTTACATTGGTACCACTCTGTGATTGTTTTCTTGTGTGCACCCCACCATCTTGCAGGTGTGGCCTTGAGTGCTATATCAAGTGCTAAGAGTCTCTAATTTGCTAACATTTCATCTTCGTACTGTGCCAAGAATTATTCTAGATCATTCACTCCATGGAAACTGGGTGGTTCCCTTATCTTCGTGCTTACCCATCTTACTGCGTAGTCTATTCTTGCGCACCTTCTTGTGGAAACCTCGTGTAGCCTTTGTTGCCAGTTTTCTAAACATGTATCTAAGTCTGTCACACATGAAGTAATGCTCTTCCAACTGAGTATCCCATTTGCAGTTGGGTTTATGTAATCCTCATTGTGCGTAGTTGTTTCATACAACTGGTTGATTTCCTCTAAGTCTAAGCAAGTGGGTTCTACAAACCTTTCCCCTTCTGATGGGTCTAATGATGCGATGCCCCTATATTCTCCTGACTCAAATGTCATTTTTTGTGTCTTTAAATTGATTATGGCTTGGTTATCAAATGACCAGTCCAAGCCAAGCAATGTTGGATACGGTGTTGTGTTGTCCACTATTTCAATCACTTCAAAGTCATCTTTAGTGCGCACTTCATTCAGGTCTACTATTACTCCTTTCAGTCTTCCAATTGGTAGAACTCTGTGTTGGTTTTCTAGTTTTAGTTGAACATGTGAATATCCCAATGTGGGCTCTCCCATATATTGCCATGTTTTCTTGGGTAATACATTGACTTCGGATCCTAGATCCAGTATGATATCTCCCATGTTGAAATCTACGATGTTAGCATTCATCATGAACTCTCTACTTGTTATTCTCCTTGTATATAGGTGATTGACTATTTTTTGTTCTAGTTTTCCTTCTGTCACTATGATACATCTTTCTAATATGTTTTGCAATATTTTGATAGATGATGGATCATTTAATACTTTTACACATGATTGCAAAAATCCTTTGATTGTACTTACTTGTCCTAGGGGCTACATTTCTTTAGTATGATCCAACGATGGAGTCATCTCATACTTTGGAGCCTCTTTAGTCTGCTACACAGCTGAAGTCGATGCAATGTCGTCCTTATGAAATTCTTGTCTGGCCTACTTAAATATCTCCTTCTCGATCTACGCATCAAACTTCTTCCTTGGTTCGACGTTCTTCTTCACCCACTGGTGTTGTACTGGCTCTTGTGGGACTACATCACTCCCTGTTTTGGATCCTTTGCGGGTAACTATGTTGATATTTTGTCCTTCATCCCTTGCTTCAGCTGAAATCCATTGCACATTCTTGTTGTTTTGATTCCTCTTTTCCTGTATATTTCCCATTAATGTCGAACATTCTTCCATTTCATGATCCAATGCATGAAAATACATACAGGTTGTTGTTGGAAGTGGACATTCTCTTGCATAATTCCCCGGTTGTTGACAATTGTGACATTCCACTAGTCCTCTATCTCTTCCAAATCCTCCTCTTTCTCATCCTCCACCTCTGTAGCCAGATTGATCTCCTCTCGACATGTTATACTGAGGCACATTATTGTACTACGCGGTATTGTACTGAGGTTTTGTTGTGTTGTACTGTGGCTGCGCTGTATTATATGGTTGTTGGACAGTATTATACTGCTGCAAGTGTTGTATGGGGCTGGAACTTGGTTAAACTGTGGTATGGATTTCCTAGTCATCATTTCTACCTACACCCTATATGCATGTGATTTCCTTTCTCGCATCAAATCCATATTTCTACAATATTTGTCATCGTGGCCCACTGACTTGCAAAAGTTGCAATATGAACTCTTTGGAATTGTCTAGTATTTGTGCATCATTGGGTAGTGATATGGATCATGGCTCAGTTTCTTACAAATTTCACACCATAGCCCTCCTGTTGGTAATGGATTTGGAATTCCTACTTCCATATACTTTGTGAATGTTGGACATTTATTCTTGTGGTGTCCTTCGGTTTTGCATGTGGTACACCAAACAACTTCTCATTTTTCATTACTTTTGTTATGGTTTAGCTAGAACGTTAAGTTCTTCAAATCTTCCTTTAGCTCTTCGATGGCTAGATCCGTCTGTTGATATTGGTTTTCTTCCAGTTGTAGGGATGCTTGCAGAGCCTTTTCCTATGTCTGAAACTTCTGGTGTCACAAGTTTCAGAAGTGTCTGAAAATGTGGGAGATTATTGGGATGTTGCCACTATTAGAAAGATCATAGAATTATTACATGAATATTAGTACTTGTTTCCAACCAAGTTCACATATATGAAGGGTATTAAAGGGCCCATGGGAGAAATGAAAATCCCTTTGAGACCAATTGCAAGACCTATCAAGAAAATACCTTACAGACTGAATCCCAAATATAAGCAGAAAGTTAGGATTGAATTGGATAGAATGTTGGAAGCAGGAATCATAGAACCTGTTGAAGAATCTGAATGGATTATCCTTATGGTGGTCCAAGATAAGAAGATGGGAGAACTCAATATTTGTGTAGACCAATGAAAGTTGAACAATGCATGTCTACATGACCCATTCCCTACACCTTTTACTGACAAAGTCCTAGATAATGTAGGAGGACATGAGGTTTGCTCATTCACAGATGGGTTTTCAGGTTATCATCATATCATAATTGCTAAGGAAGACCGACACAAGACCACACAGAATGGGGGTTTTTCCAGTATACTGTGATGCCTTTTGGCCTAAAGAATGCACCAGCCATCTTTTCCAAGGTGGTGGTTGAAGCATTTAAGGACTTTCTACATAAGTTCTTGGTATCCTATTTTGACGATTGGACTATCTTTAGCCTAATGAAAGACCATATTGAATGTTTAAGATTGATGTTATATAAGTGCAGGCAATGTCATATTGCCCTGAATTTGAAAAAATGTATTTACTTTTCACCCTTTGGAGTATTGTTAGGTCATATTGTGTGTAAGCAGGGATTGTTGGTGGATCCTTCCAAGATTTCCATCATCATTGATATACTCCCCCTACTATGGTCAGACAGATGTGAACTACATTGGGGCACACTAGATACTATAGAAAGTTCATTAAAGGTTATGCATAGATACCAACACCTATGGAGAAGTTGTTAAAGAAATATAGTAAGTTCCAATGGACAAAAGAATTCCAGTAGATCTTTGACACATTAAAGAAAAAAATGGTCACTGCGCTAATCTTGGTTTTCCCAGATTGGAGTAAGGAGTTCAATGTTCATGTTGATGCTTTGTACATTGCATTAGGAGAATTTTTAGCACAAATTGGTGCATAAGATATTGGCCACCCCATAGCCTTTACAAGAAGGAAGCTTTCTACTGCTGAACGAAACTATAGAATGACTGAAAGAGAAGTCTTGGAAATGGTCTATGCGCTGAAAAATTTTAGACACTATTTGTTGGGAGGACATTTTAAGATGTTCACTGACCATTCTACGTTGAAATACTTAGTCAACAAGCCAGTTTTGGGGGGGAGAATATGCAGATGGTTACTACTATTCCAGGAATATGACTTTGAAATTGTGGTCAAGCTATGACGAATGAAAAAAGGGCCTGATCACTTATCCAGGTTGGAACATGGAGAGGAACCTACCAGCTTGGAGGATACACTATCAGATGCACAGTTGATGGCCATCATGAAATTTGACGATCACTTCACCGATATAGTTTAGTTCCTGTCCACAAGAATGGCACCTCGCGAATATACATTTATGCATAAGAAACAATTGGTAGTCCGTGCATCTGACTTTCAACTTATGGCAGGATAGTTGTATAAGATGGGACCAAATAAGATCTTGAGGACATGTGTTATGGAGGCAAAAAGACCATTGATTATGGCAGAAGCACATGAAGGCATCGTAGGAGGACGCTATGCAAGGAAATCCACAACGCAAAAGATTCTCAGAGCTAGCCTTTGGTGGCCTACTTTACAAAAGGATGCTAAGGGATATTACATGGCCTATGATGTATGTCAGAGAGTAGGAAAGCCTTCTAGAAGAGATGAGATTCCTTTGGCACCACAATTAACACTACAAGTATTTGAAAAATGGGCCATTGATTTTGTGGGACCTATTAACCCACTAGGAAGGCGCAGAGGAGCGAGATACATTATTACTATGACAAAATATTTGACCAGATGGGTGGAAGAAAGAGCAGTTAAGGATTGTAGTGTAGCTATAGTTGCGTAGTTCATCTTTGAGGATATCATAACTAGATCTGGATGCCCGAAGATCCTCATGAGTGATCAAGGCACACACTTCATCGATAAAAATATTGAAGCCTTGACGCAGGAATTTGAAGTTCACAATCAGAAGAGCACCTCATACCACCCATAGGGGAATGGTACAGTCAAAACTTTCAATAAGATCTTGGAGACAACACTAACTAAGATCTGTAGTGTCAATAGAAATGATTGGGATTTAAGAATTCCAGCAGTGTTATGGGCCTACAAAACTACCTGCAAGAATTTAACAACACAAACCTCATTTAAGTTAGTATATGGATTAGAAGCAGTGGTACCTATGGAATACTTTGTTCCTAGTTTATGAATTGCAACATTTACAGGTATGGATGACACCGACGCTGTTCAAGACAGGCTCGTGCAGTTGGTGAAACTGGAATAAGATAGGTTTGTTGTAGGATTTCATTAGCAGGTACAAAAAGAAAGAGAAAAGGATTACCATGACAAACATATCAAGAAGAAGATATTCAAGCAAGGAGACTTGGTATTGTTATATGAAAACAAGTTCATAAAGCATCCAAGGAAGTTCAACACACATTGGCTTGGGCAATTTGAGGTTGCCTATGTTACAGAAGGAGGAGTTGCGCAGTTGAAGACCCTTAATGGAGAATGGAAAGTAGGTTTGGTAAATGGGATTCGGTTGAAATTGTATTATGACAACCAACTACCTCGAAGCTCTCCATAGAATCAAAGGAGGAAGGGTCTAGGTACTAGGTGCAGTTGAAATTGGGTACCAGACACAGAAAAAATAGTCTACAAATGATAGGGAGGGACAGAGAAGAAATCACAGGCTACTCTGCGCAGTCTGCAGTTGAAGTAAAATAGAAGGATCGGTCTTGCAGTGACTTGGGATGAGTCACATGTGAGTGTTGGGGGATGTTGGCCCTTAGGTAGATAAGGAAGTGAATATCAAGGAAGAAAGCTAAAGTACAAACTGCACAGAAGGCACACAAACCAAGGAAGGGTCGAAGTGAGAAAAGAAGGAGAAAAGAAGGAGAAAAGAAAGTAGAAAAGAAGGAGAAAAGAAAGGAAAATATAGCCATTGGAAGAAAAGATCAAGGAAGGTAAAGCAGTAAGGAAGATGGATCATGGAAAACTAAACAAGCGGAAGAAGACATAAACTAGTGCTTTGGAACACCTCATGGGAAAGAAGGAAAGACATGATGGAGAAGCCCTAAAAATGTGGGTCAAGTTGACATAGGGTTTTAGCACCTAGGGTTTTGGATCTAGGGTTTTGACACCTAGAATTTTTCCATGTAATGTATAAATAAAGGTCTAGAGGACCGGGGAGGGGTTGTTGTTGTTGTTTTTGTTCATAGAGAGTATGATTGTGTTGCTCAATATTGGGTATTGTCATTGAGAGTAGTGTTGAGTTGGTATTGTAAGATCTTCAGCTGGGTGCGCAGATTAATCCTGCAGCTAGGAGCGCAGGGAGGGAAGGGCGAAAGAGAGATAGAGAGAGAGAGAAATTTGCAGCTAAGTGCACAAATAGAACTGTATGATTTCACATAATATATCAAGAAACACAACTATGTGGACGTAGCCCTAGGGATAGGGTGAACCATGCATATCTTGTTGTTATGTGTGATTGATGTTGTGTTACTTACCATCTGTTATATTGTTATTGCATTATTGTGTTAGATCTAAGATATAACTTGTGAAGTAGGCTTAAGAGAGATAAAGGAAAACTAGATTGTTGTACATTGTTTCTCTGGACCCACCTTGCATTTCCTCTGGTTGTATACACTTGTGTCCTGCAACCCCCTATTGCTACTTCGGGTGAGACTACATCTTCTTTGCAGGTGTTGTCGAAAGGGCTAGTAATTAGGGATTGTTGGTGCACTGTAAGAGTTGAACCTTGGGTCTGCCCCAGTGCCAACAAGCACAATACCATAAGTTTGAGTTGATACTTACATTAGCACAACCACCATTATCAATTCCAGTTTTTTCTACACGTTCTCTTATTATTATTGCACAACATGGTTGCACCTGTTAGATTTTTTCTGTTATCTCTGTGGATATTTTATTCTGGAGTTGTTGTCTAGTTTTCGCTTGGCCAAAATGAGACCTAGACTCAAAACCTTGTTCATGTTTTTTTTTACCCATGCCTGCATTTTCTTTATCCCTTAAAATGAGATATTTTTTCTATATTCGATTATGGCACATCAGGTGGAATCTATTCGTAAATGTTTATATAATGCCTTCCACTCCTTGCCTTGCTTTTTTGTTTGTTTAGTCCATTTGGATTTCATTAAAATTTGATTGATGAGGATTCACTTAGGAATGAAATTTTAGGAAAATATTTAACTTTACTCAATCGTTGACTGTTAAATACAATAAATAAAAAATAAAAATAAAAACTCAAACTAAATATTGTTAAAATTAACTGTCATCGAATTCGATCCTAGATCTGTTTGCCACACCTTGAGTGTTAGAAAAACAGGACCGCGGAGCAATAAAATAAAACAAATGCAGAAACAAAACATAGAAGACACACAATACAAGAGAGACACAGATTTACGTGGTTCACCCAGTGTGGGCTACGTCCACCAGAGAA
This sequence comes from Picea mariana, assembly GCA_032191745.1. Lineage (NCBI taxonomy): Eukaryota > Viridiplantae > Streptophyta > Pinopsida > Pinales > Pinaceae > Picea > Picea mariana. The sequence continues at coordinate 26 of JASDQU010225445.1, read as the reverse complement.
ATTGCCAGGTCCTTCCTTTATTATTA
>JASDQU010225444.1:0-14006 GCA_032191745.1 Picea mariana | reverse complement strand
CTTTGATCCACAATCTTCTCCATTTGTGGCTTCTCTACTACATGCATTTGTTTCTCCCACTGGATCTTCTCTTGATCTTCTGACCCCTCTGTTTCATCTTTCCTGTAAGGATACAGGTCTGAAACATTGAATATGGGTGATATGCCCACATCATCTGGCAGCTCAATCTCATAGGCATTTGCATCAAACTTCCTCGGGATATTACATGGTCCTATCTTCGTCATCTTCAACTTGTTATATGTTCCTCTAGGGAATCTCTCTTTTCTTAGATGTGCCAGAACCTGATCTCCCACTTCAAATTGAAGTTCTTTGCGGTGTTGATCAACCCTACGCTTGTACTCCTGGTTAGAACTTTGCAACTGTCCTTTGATATGGCTATGGATCTTTTGCAAGTCTATAGAAAAATATTATGCTCCAGCACTCTTTATCTCACTTTGTTCCAACTCTCTCAACTCAGATACTCCCCTGGGTTGCATTCCATACAATATTTGGAATGGGCTCTTTCCATTGCTCCTATTTGGCGAATCATTGTATGCAAATTTTGCTTGCGGCATAATCTGATCCCATTGATTATGACGTTCAGTAACCAGACTCCTCAACAATTTTCCCAAACTTTTGTTTACCACCTCAGTCTGTCCATCTGTCTTAGGATGATAAGCTGAGGTTAAGGACAAATCTGTTCCCAACTTCTTCCACGGTGTTCTCCAAAAGTGACCAACAAATTTTGTGTCTCTGTCCAAGACAATGCTTCTGGGTAGGTCGTGAAGTCTTACAACTTCCTTGAAAAACATATTTGCAACATGCGTTGCATCACTGGTCTTCTGGCATGGGATAAAATGTGCCATCTTTGAAAATCTATCCACCACCACAAATATGGAATAAAATCCTCTTTTCGTTCTTGGTAGTCCCAACACAAAATCCATGCTTATTGCATCCCAAGGCCTCTCTTGTATTGGCAATGGTTGATACAATGCAATGCTTTGTCTCTTCCCTTTTGCATGTTGGCAGATTCTACATTTGTTCACAAACTTTATCACCTTTGTTCTCATACTTGGCCAATAGTATGAACAGCTCAACTGTGCAAATTTTTTATCATGGCCGAAATGTCCATCCAATCCTCCACTATGCGTTTCTTTCAAAAGATTATCCCTCATTGAGCATTTTGGTATACACAACTCATTTCTCTTGAACAAAAATCCCTCTTGAATCATGTACTATGTCCACTAGATCCTATCTCTCAGCACGGGATTTGCACATGCTTCATATGCTTCCTGGAAATCTGTATCATCACAATACATGTCCTTAAGGTGTTCAAACCCCAAGTTCTTCACTTGAAATTCCTTCAGAATCAAACATCTCCTACTTAATGCATCAACAATTTTGTTAGCATTCCCAGCAATATGTTTTATGACAAAAGTAAAATTTTTCATAAGCTCAACCCATTTTGCATGCCTCTGATTCAATTTTTCCTGCCTGGTTATGAATTGTAAATCATGGTTATCGATATACAAGACAAATTCTTATGGGACAAGATAATGTCTCCCTTTCTTCAAGTCTTGAATTATGGCATAAAACTCCTTGTCATGTGTGGAGTATTTTCTCTTGGTCTCATTCATCTTCTCATTGAAATAGGCAATAGGTCTATTATCCTGACTCAAAACTGCTCCTATTGCAACTACACTTGCATCACATCTCACCTGAAATGTCTTCTCAAAATTCGGTAAGATCAGAATTGGTCGTTCTGTTATTTTCTCCTTCAATATATTGAATCTCTTTTCAGCCTCCTTTGTCCATTTAAAAGACTTGTGTCTTTTCTTCACTGTGTTCATCATTGGCACACAAATTTCACTGAAGTCTCTGATGAACTTTCTATAGAATCTTGTTAATCCATGGAAGCTTCTTACTTCAAAGATACTCCTTGGTGACGACCATTCTTTCATTACTTTCACCTTCTCTAGATCCATCTTTAGTTCATTTGAAGAGATCAAAAAACCCAAGTAAATGAGCTCTGTCTTCATAAAAGATGACTTCTTCAGATTTATCAACAACTTCTCTTGATGTAGTATCCTCATCACTAATGTTAGGTGCCTCAAATTCTCTTCTTTAGTCCTGCTAAAGATCAATATATCATCCAGATACACAACCACAAACTTGCCAATGAAATCTTTCATAATTTCATTCATCAGCCTCATAAAAGTACTCGGGGAATTTGTTAAGCCAAATGGCATAACAAGCCACTCATACAGACCTTCATTCATCTTAAAGATTGTCTTCCACTCATCACTTTCTCTCATTCTGATCTGGTGATATCCACTTTTCAAATCTATTTTAGAAAATAAATTTGCTCCACTTAAATAGTCCATTAAATCATCCATTCTCAGTAAAGGAAATCTATACCTGATGGTGATCTTGTTAATGTCCCTTGAGTCTGTACACATTCTCCATCCTCCATCCTTATTTGGACTTAACACAGTTGGTACTGCACATGGACTCAAGCTTTCCCTAACCAAACCCTTGTCTAACAATTCCTGGACTTGGTTCTTCACTTCCTCGTTCTCTCAAGGTGTTAATATGTATGTTGATTTGTTTGGAAGACTTGCTCCTGGAATCAAGTCAATATGGTGATTGATACTCCTGAAGGGTGGTAATGAGTTAGGCAACTCATCCACCACTATGTCAGCAAAATTTTCCAGCAATTCCTGAATTTCTTCAGGCAAATCATCCATTGATGTATTTGTAAGGACAACTCTGGGTTTCCTCACCATAGTGAATTGCATCTCCTATTCTTCCTTGACTTATTTCAAGAGTTCCTTCCCACTCATGAGAAGTATGCTTGTGTTGGCCTCCTCTTTCACTCTCTTCTCCTCTATTGGCAGCAACATGTGTGTCCTACCATTCTTCTCTAATGTGTATGTATTTTTCCTCCCATCATGAATGACATTTATATCAAACTGCCATGGTCTTCCCAACAGAATATGACATACATCCATGGGAATTACATCACAAAGAATTTCATCTCTATATCCTCCTATATTAAATTCAACCAAGCATTGTTTAATAACCATTACCTGGTGTCCTTTCTGCAACCATGAGACTTTGTATGGCTTTGGATGTGCAGTTGTCTCCAGCTCCAATTTCTCCACCATCTCCATGGATACTAAGTTATCAGTGCTTCCCCTATCGATTATCACCTTGCATACTCACTCTTTAGTCTTGCAAGATGTTCTGAAGAGGTTGTTCCTCTGCACCGGGCTTTCAATTTCTGCCTCTGGTTTTAAGAGAACTTTCCTCAACATCAGGAATCTTCCATTCTTTTCTCCTTTTGCTTCAACATCTCTTCTCTGTGCTTCTGAAATGTGAGCTTCACCTCCTCCTTCTTTGTTTTTCTCAGGGCATTCCCAAGACATGTGTCATGTATTTCCATAGGCATAACATCTTACGTCTCCTCCTCCTCTTCTTCCTCTTCCTCTAGAAGAATTTCTTCCACCACCCTGTCTTTCTCGAGAACTTCCTCCTCTTTCCGAGTGACTATGTGGTTTCTCAGCCTCATCCTTAGATTGATGTGTTATGTCGTAGGTAAACCCCTTGCTTTTTCTTGGGACCGAGCTTTTACCTCTCCCCCGCTGGTTTTTTTTTCTGGCTAACTTCTCCTCTACCTTCAACGCAAACTAATAAGCATCCTCCACTGTCCTTACTAACATCATGTTGAGCTCATATGTATTTCATATCTCAGGCCATTTATATATCTAGCTACTTTCTCTTCATCTCTCTCTCTTAGTCCATTTCTAATGTTCATCCTATAGAACTCCTCTGTGTACTCCTTAACTATCATCCCTTTCTGTCTCAGGTTCTGCATTTTCCTGAACAGATTGATCTGATAATCCTTGGGCATGAACTTAGCCTTAATCTTGGCTACCATTCTATCCCAACTCTTTATCTTGTGTTTGCCTTTGCTTCTCCTTTCAGCCTGCAGTTCATCCCACCACAGTGTTGCATGTCCTTTTATCCTGGTGACAGTCTGTCTCACCTTTCTCACTTCATCGACATCTTCATAGTCAAAATGATTTTCCATGGACCTTATCCAATCCAATAGCTCCTTAGCATCTAAATTGCCTTCATACATTGGGACCTCTATCTTGGCTCTGCCTCCCAATATAGCAACTTCTCTTAGCAAACGTTCCTCAACAACATCCTCTCCTACAGCTTCTTCGACGACATTCTTTCCCACTGCATCTTCGCTTTCTAAATCGTTGATGTCTCCAGTGTCAGGTTCTCTCCTTTGTGCTACCTCCATTGCTTCTAATCTTGCACAAATTTATCGCATCTCCCTTTCTACAACTTGATTGGCTAAAGGTTTCTCTCCTTGTCTCCTTGGCGGCATTGTGTCGACTGTCTGTCACACACACAGAGTACAACTTTGAGTTCTTTTGTATCCTTTCTTTTGCCTTTTGTTTGCAAGAAAAACTTCATCTCCGATACCACTTGATGCAGACCCCCCTTCTCTCCTAAGGTTTGTGTGACCTCCCGTTCTAGGATCGATCAAGAAAATGGGTCCAATTGACCCTTCGGGACTCTAATAGACCCAAAACCCACTTACACAGGTCCTTTCTCCTAAGGTGCAGGTCATATGAGACCCATGGACCTTCTCCTGGACGTTGTTCAAGTCTCAACACCAAACGGGTGCTAACTCCTCTATGCTAAGCTCGTTCTCCCTTGTGACCATTGGCGGTGACCACGCGCTCGAGTTAAAGGTGTGTTGTGATTTTGCATTTCACAAATTTGGGAGCACTGCTATATTTTTTCACCTGATATTCAAAATCATGATGACCCAATATCTACGATCCATATATTCCTTTGATCGATGGCTGCGATCAAGTCAACGTTTTGCGCTTCGCGACTTTGGAGTCTCCTTGCCTTCATTCTCCCGATAGTCGAAATCACGATGGCAGTGGATCAACAATCCAGGTTTCTCCTCAGAACTGATGGTCACAATGATTTCGGGACTTTGTGTTTCGTGAAGTCGAGAGGCTTGTCACCTCCGACCTTCCGATCCCCAAAATGTCGATATTCCACCCTGGACGATCAACAATCCAAATCTCTCCTGGAACCAATGACTTAGATCAAGTCGCAGATTCAGGCTTTGTAAATTCTTAGTGTTATTCCCTTTGACTCCTCCAAAGTGAAAGTCAGTGAAACGTTGATCATTCACCATGCGTCCCTCCTGATGGATGGTTTTGATTCTCTAACATTCAGATCGAACGACTGAGATATTTTCCCCCTTGCGCTTATGCTATCTTCAAAGTTAGAAGATCTTATGGGTGTTCAAAGGTCTCAAACCTTTACTGCCTCGATGAGTCTGATTCTTGGATCTCCTTAACACTTACAAAAATTGTTACCCCTCATGAGCTTGGTCTTCTGAAGACTTTGAATTCACGTGCACACCTTGTGTTTCAAGGATTCGATAACTTAGATTCCTAAGGATTTCTCAAAGAGAAATTCCTCTCGCATTACTGGCGTTCTCCTTTCCTGGCCCTTCGACGCTTAGTCAAATCTCGCATCTGTGCACTCCTTGCACCATATCTTCACACAAGGTTAGGGTTCTTGTGGACGACTGTGTGCTCCTTGCACCAGTCTCTTTTCACTCCTTACAAAGGGAAAGTTATGTTTTATCTCTTATGAGATTCGGAACCGAAACAGATTCCGTCAATGCACTCCTTACGTTTTGTGTGCACACCTTTCACTACTCGACAGAAGAGAAACAATTGAAACTTATCCTAACATTTTCAGTTCCATCTACTCAAAATGAGATTCATTCATTCATAAAAACACAATACAGAGAATTGCAAGCAATGTTCACACCATGCATTGGATCAATTTTCCTCTGTTCTATTCAAAAAAATGAAAATGATTACAACTGTAAATAAACAACCAAAACCATTGAAATATTCTCCTAACTTCTATCCCAACCAGATACTGACTAGAAACTCACTAACTAGCCTCATTCGAGCGTACAAAACCTTTATTTATTACATAGAATTCTTAGGGTTTCCCCCTGGCTACTTGTCTACTCTAAAACTTATTCTAACGACTATCTAGACCAATCACATTCCAGAGCCATCATGGAATCTCCCACTTCGATCATAATCGTCCAAGTGTGCCTCTAAATTTTCCCGGCCTGACTTCGAGCATGCCTCAAGAGATTAATTATGGCGCTGAGTTAAGGGGGTCTTCAAAATATCTGTTGTAACTGCCAGCGTTGAGCTCCCGTACAGATTCCTAGACGATGATGGGTCTTGCTCTGCGCGAGTGACAACAATGCTCCTGCATCACTTTGGTTTAATTTCCTACAAAAATATAAAGATAATAAGTTGAATTTTATCTCTAACATTAATGGCTTGGATATGCTGAAAATTAAATCTTAAATTCTAGAAACATTGAAATTTTTTCGAGGGTTTTTTCTCCTACTATATAGTCTTTATAGAAGAGATAGTATTTTTCTCATACTATCATAATATATAGGTCTTCTTTGAAAAGACATACTATCATATTATATTGGTCTCTCAACAAAGATAGTCTTAAACCGTATCGGTCTCTGAGCATAGATATTCTTAAACCATATGTAGGGTAATTGGTAAGAAATAGTCTTAAAGTTTCCCATGAGGGCCTAATCTGGAGCCATGGGTCACCTTGAGGTAGTGGTGGAAGGTGTGGTTGCACATACAGATATTATATTAAATAGTATTGAGACTCGTGCACACATAAGTGTATCAACTAATACCACCCCCATGTCCTCCAATTTTTAAGTACAACTTGAGTGGCCCTAATGGTTAAGAACATTTGTTTTTTCCTTGGAGGTCACAGTTTCAAAACCAGCGAGTGGTAGAAGCTATGTCTCGACCCTTGTCAAGTCACAAGTTCCTGCTAGTACTGGCTTAAGGGGTGTCAGTGGTAGCTACACACCATTTTTTGTTTAAAATAAAAAATGAGGAGATAGGTTTGAGGGGTGTTAGTGGTAGCTACACACCATTTTTTGTTTAAAAAAAAGAGAGGAGATAGTCTTAAAGAAAGCTTAAGTAGGGTAGTTGGTAATACATAGTCTTAAAAAGCAGGTAGGGTAGTTGGTTAGTGTGTAGATTATTATTTATTTAATTATTGAAGTATTAAATTCCACATCTAATTAGTATTTACTTTAGAGAAACTAAAATTCATGCAAACATGTTTTTTTTTTTAAATACATTTTTTTAATGTATTTTCAATTTATCTCTTAAAAAATTGTGTTTATATTTTCATGTATTTCCACTTTATCTCATTTTGAGCCTATCAAAAGGCATGTAGAGTGGATACTTGTTGGATAAAGAATTTAATTTTGCATCGGAGTGCCTACCCTTATGATGGTTTCCTATTATCTACTCTTTTGTTCATTGATTGACCCTGGTTCAGATTTAGTAAGCTTCCCAACAAAATCCCTGTAAAACTATCGGCCCCTCTGGTAAACTAGAAGGAAGCGAAACACACAGGGTGTACCACGCAGTCTCACCCGAGATAGCTCTATGGATGGCTGCAATACTCAGGTGTTTGCAACTTGAGACTGAGCAAGATATGTGGTTGTGTGTCGTAAACTTCGTTAAGTCCATATAACATTTAGTTATAACATCCATTCTATGCATGCATGTGGAATACCATATCTACTTAGTTACTTCATTCATCTAACATTCATCAACTAATCAGATATAAAGATGCATTCATTCATTCACATAACACAGTATTACCGTGGTTCACCCCCTCCTAGGATACATCCACAAAGATTTGGCTCTCGATCTTTTATTATAGTTTAGAAATATATCACGTCGTGCGTGGTTACAGTATTAGTTCCTCCTCTCTCCCATAGACTCCTCAATCCCTGCGAGGATGACTATATCCCACCAGGATCTTCAACCTATGATCTAACCCTTGGGATCAATTCCCTCACTCCTTCTCTAGCTCACCAGCTTAATGACTCACACAATTCTTACAATTATCTTCCTCTCTGTCTCCTCTACTCCCCCGCTCACCTTCTCTTTGCATTTCCTAATTACTACTTATTTATATCTTCAGATCACCAGCCATTACAATGCATTACAAAAACCCTAAATCTAGCGTTGTTAGGTCTTCCTTGCATGCGTGTTTAACCTGCTTCTCTTGCACATGCTGCTTTTCCTTCCAGCTGTCTCCTGCATGATTTTCCTCCAAAAATAGCCTTTCTTCCTAGCTAGGCATGCATCCAACATGCCCCCAACACCGACATGTGGCTCGTCTCAATAAACCTAAAACTTGTGTGCCTCTTCGATCTCTCCTTTGAGAGCTTGGAACTTCTCTGTGAGTTCCTTTTCTTGTGTTTGAGCCTGTGTGGTCTTCTCCTTGAGTGTGTCCAATACCTGCACTGCAATCTCGTCTTTGATCATCCCTGTGCACTCTTCCTGAGTTTGTGCCATGTTATTATTTGTGTCTTCCACCTGCGCAATGACCTCTGCTTCCCTCTCTTGGAGTTGTTCCATTTGAGCTTGGCGCTCCTTCTTTTGTGTCTGCGCGACTATGAGTTCTGCCTGCATCTTCTTCATATCATGTGCTCCTTTGACACGCTCCATGATCAGAATCGTCCTCTGCCTCTACTTGAGGTCCTGGATAGATGCACTTATCCTTTCTTCCTCTTGATCCCACTTTTAGACATGTTGATCCTCTTCCAACTTCGTCCATAGTTGTGCTTCTTTCTCAAACAAGTCTATCGTTGCGTGGACTTGTTGTTCCATCTCCTTTATTTGTGTTTTTTCCTCTTGCTTCCTTTGCTCCTTCACTCTGGTGAAGTGGTAGGTATGATTTTCTCCCAAAGATTCTCGATCTCCTTCTTGTATTGATCAATTTTCTGCACAATCTGATCAATATTCTGCGTCACTGTGAGCTCTTCCATCTGCGCGCTATTTGGAATTTTCTAATAGGCTATGACCAATTCCTTTTCCATCCTATCTACACGGTGTTTGTCATCTTTGGTATCGAGCTTGGCCTACTCAACTACCAATTCCAACTCGTCCTGACTATCCTTTGTATGTTGGAATTCCATTGCGTCTGTGCATGCACGGGACTGTACCTCTTGCACGACGTTGACGTGTAGTTCATACAAGGCCTTGGTTGGTATCCACATCATTACCAATTGTATTTGGGCCAACTCCTTCAAGGGTGGCTACCCTACTATTTCATCCATGTGCAGCATGCTGGGTGTGACATAAAATGTTGATATTGGTTGTGTTGAGGTTTCGATTCTATCCTTCCAGATTGATCCAACCTCGGCTCCTATCTGTGATGCTGCTAAAACTAATTCTATTCCTCTGTCGGCCCTCTGTGTTTCTTTGATTTTCTCGAGGATCTGCCTCATGTATTCCAGCTCATCCTGCATCCTACCCATTTGGCATTGAGCTTCATCAAATTCCTTCGATGTACGATCTTGGACCATCTGGGCTATGAGGTATGAATCGTATTCCACGATCGTGTATTCTGGTGGTGTTTTGTGCGCCTTAGATTTCTTGTGTGCACCCCTTGTTTGTATGACTGACCTATTGGTTTGGCCTTGCTCCTATTGAGTATCACTTGATGTGGTTCCCTATGTTGTATCAGTTTGTTTCTCTTGTTCCTATGGTTCCTAGGTGTTATTCTTCTTCCCCTCTTGGGTGCCTTTCTTGGACACAACTCCTTTCTTTTGTTGCGCATGGGTATGACCTGTTCTTGGATTCTTGGGCATTGTTATCTCTTCTGCAGGTGTCTATTTTTTCCCTACCTCTGCCTCCGTATATGCAAGCATCTCTTGATTCAAGACTAGAATCCTCTAGTCCTTGTTCCAATCCTTGATGTCCATGTTTATGTCCTCCTCCTTTATGAAGTAGCGCAGTTGTAGCCATTGATTTTCAGGATCCTTCCATGCTTGGATCCACATTGCATGTCTAGTTGATTTGAAGTTGGTTATTCCCTAATATTGTGCGGCCACTTCTAGTGTAGCCTGTCAAGTGTTGGTGATTCTCTCTTGTAGGTCATTATGATATCCTTCGAATATGGATGCATTCGCCTTTATATTCATGGGGTATGAAGTGCACCCCAATGATAGGTATCGCGATGCGTGGCAAGAATTGGGTCTTGTGGAAAAGAATGAATACTTGGGATCTTTCCATCTGATCAAGGCGATCAGGATGACTAGCTATGAATAGTGAAATTTTGTCCCCAGGTCCTGGGTGTCCTTGCAGTCTTCCAGGAATAGATTCAATAAATACGGGGCCCAGCTGAGTGTGGTTTCCTCTGCACACTATGCTACAACTATGACAACCTCAGCAGGGACTTCCTCCTTATGACATTTCCTGAGTAACTTGCATGCCATAATTTTTGTGGCCATTCTTGTCGCTGCTAAACTAATACGTTTGATTATGATTCTGCACGACCCCCTTTCTATACCATAATTCTTCTTCATTTCCTCGGCCAATGGCTTCTCCTTCGTCTTTTCCTCAAGGAACTACGTGGGTGCCTCCCCCAATGATGGCATCCCTGTGATGTATGCAATGAGATCTACGTCTATTGAGATGAGTTGTTCTAGCCACAAGTATCCTCCTTAGGTGACTGCATCAACTACTTGACGCATTTGTTTGCATGTTGGCCCCTCCCAAAATGTGGGATGTCCAATAGGCCCAAAATCCCATTTTTGGCCAATCCGACTACCCATTAGATTTCTTGGTTAATTGGTTCGCCAAAGGGTCCTATACCCACAGTCTCTAGATAAACTCTCTTGGTAACTTCCAAAAACTTGTCAGTGTTCATCACATCATGGTCTGACTACTGCAATTTCTCCACGTGACCTAACATATTTCCAGCGATACGTACCCATTCTGGAATGCACGACAAGACAATGCATGTGGCGGCCTTCTTGTGTGGTGACTTTGGTACTGGATTTTTTCCCTTCCACTGTGGTGGTTGACTTGAGGTTCCAACCTCTATTGTTCACTCTTATGCATACTCATCTGCCCAGTCAGAGACATCTTCCACTATGCCTTCCTATGGTTGTTTCAATGTGGTTGTGTGCGACCTTTATGGCACATTCATTTCTTCCTATTTCAGAACCATCCCATTAATTTTTGGGGCTTCTTCAGGGTTTTTGAGATGCAAATGATTTCCTGCGTCCTTAGCCTGTTGGCCCTATCCCTCTTCTGGCACATCAATGTCCATGCCCACTGGTGTTTGGGGATTCCTGGATTCATATCGGGTGATGGTATTTCGTCCACATTGACGACTTCTGGAGGTTGAGGTGGTTGGTTTTCACTTCCCTGTGCCTGTGGTGGTGGTTTGGTGTTGCTACGAGTTCGTCTGCAAGTATGGCTCGGCTCTCCCGGTTTGGGTGGTGCCATGGTGGTAAAAATATTTTTCGTTGATCTTAGTGGCCTATGTAACCTCTACAAAATTCACTCTATGCTCTGTATGTGTTATCCCTCTATGCTTTTCTCAATTTCACAATAACTCGTTCAGTCCTAACGTGCTTCCCTTATATAAAAATCAGGTGAAAATTCTCGGAGATGTTTCCCATCGTGAGTTTTAAATGAACTGACGCTTCCCATGTACTTTCCCTTGATCTCCCTTGTCGTTTCCAGTTGGCACGATTAATGCGGCATCCCATCAATCATTTATGTCATTTAAGTTTGATAGTCGTCATCCATTGCGCTCTGTTTGTCGTACTCGCCATTCCCGTTGTTTCCACTTTTTAGTGATTGTTGGTCTTTTCTCCGTCATGCTAGCATTTATGAGTTTGTGTGCTCATTCTCTTTTCTGTACACTATGCCTTTGTTGCTATCTTTTGATGTTCGACATGGTAACCCCTCTGGTTTTTTTTTTTTAAGTGCTAGGAGGTCGACTATCCCTATACAACTTCATTCAACTCCCATTGATCCTCCCTTTGAGTTTTGTTCCTCCTAAATCCTTCAACTGTACAACTCCCCCATCTATGATAGTCTTTACTTCATATGGTCCTAACCAATGCATTATGAGTTTTACTGGGTGCTGAAGAGATTTATTATCATACACCAAGACTAAGTCCCCTTCCTTGAAATTCTTCCTTTTGATGTGTCTATCATGCCATGCTATATCCCTTTATTTCTGTACTTCTTGGTAAAACCCTACTAGAATCATATCTTCCTCCATGATCATCAGTTGATTTAGCCTTTCATGTACTGCGCCTCATTCTGTCATGTTTGTAATTGCTACTACACACATACTATGTACCAAAAATTCTAATGGCACCACTGCTTCTTGTCCATACACCAATATGAATGGTGTGTGTCTTGTCAAATTTTTGAATGTGGTCTTATACGCCCACGGTACTGTTGGTATCTCTAAGTCCCAATCATCCCTATTAACGTTGCAGATCTTCGTCAGTGCACTTTCAAGGATTTTGTTAAAGGATTCCAATGTTCCATTTGCTTGAGGGTGATATGGTGTACTCTTTTGATGATGAAATTCAAAATCCTTAGTCATAGACTTAATAGTATTGTTAATGAAATGAGTTCCTTGGTCACTCATCAAAATCCTTGGGAAACCAAATCTAGTGATCACTTGCTCAAACAGAAAGTGTGTTGTTGTCTCTGCACTGCAATATTTTACTGGTGTTGCTTCCACCCATCTTGTTAAGTATTTTTTCACAGTGATAATGTACCTTGCTCCTAACCTTTTTGTTGGTGGGTTAATTGGTCCCACAAAATCTATGACCCATTTATCGAATACCTACAAGGTTACTTGTGGTCTCAATGGAATTTCATCCCTTCTATTTGGTTTACCAATCCTTTGCCATACATCGCATTTCTGGCAATATTACTTTGAGTCTCTATGAATAGTTGGCCACCATAGTTCTATATGCAATACCTTATGTGTGGTAACGTTTCCTGCATAATGTCCTCTTGATATTCCCTCATGGGATTTTGCTAAGATTATTGGTATTTCATGCTCTAGCACACATCTTTTCAAGATGCTATCTGCACCCATTTTGTATAAATATCCCGCAATCAATTGATAGTTTGTAGCCCTGACTACAAGGTTTTTCTTCTGCGCAGTGTTGAATTCATGTGGCGTAACCCTTGTACTCAAGTATTGGATGATGTCTACAAAGTATTCATCGGTTATCTGGACTGAAAATAATTGTGTGTTGGGATATTTATCCTCTATACTTGTAGGTTCCTCCCCATTCATGATCCTCGACAAGTGATCAGGTCTTGCAATCAACTTTCCTAGTTTGACTATCACTTCAAAGTCAAATTCTTGGAACTGTTAACGCTCTGTAAATTTTCTAGAGGTTTTCAGGAAAGAAGAAATCTATGGGAGGTAACTTTATCCAACCACTTCGAAGCTAGAATCTAGCCCTACCAACTTCAGAGAGGGATCTCTCTATATGATTTAGATATGTTTCAAATTTAAAATATTAGGCTAGGTAAATAGAATGTGTTGGTTTTGTTTGTTGTAGTTTTTGTCGGGTTGGTTGAGATAGTTTACACATCCATTGGGCTATGGGGTCTGTATCATGAAAATAAAAATCTAAACTAGAAAACAAAGGAACCTTTCATAGGGTGAGATAATGTAATCGTTGGATTCTTTTAGTAGCATAAATGAGGAATAGCAGAAAAAGGTGAGAATGTCAATTACAACAAAGAAGTAGTTAAGAATTTATTTATCATAAAATCAAAAGATGAAACACTAAAATCTTCCAAAGTGAGAAACAGGGTATACAAAGATAAATCCTGCAACATTCATTACTTTCAAAGATTAGATTTAGCAAACAGTGTGATAACTAAGCGAGAATAACATTAAACTTAGAAAGAAAAACATCACCAGTGAATACACACAAGAATCCTGTAAAAATGCCTCTTTGTATTAATGGAAGATCTCTTGAAAAATATTACAGTCTGATAGCTAGCAGGGCATAAACATCAACCCCCAATACTTCGAAAAGTGAAGTA
>JASDQU010225438.1:1859-12608 GCA_032191745.1 Picea mariana | reverse complement strand
TGTCTTTGGTACAACCTTGCGGAATTCAAAAGCCCTAGGAAACTAGCATGTGGACATGTGGGTCCATTACTATCCTTTAACTCCCTATTGTGAGGTAATCTAGAAAAGCATGAAACTATCCTAGATTGAACATGTGGGCATGTATGGGCCCGTTACAAACCTTTAAACTCTCCTATTGTTTTGATCTACGAAAGCAAAATTTCAACCACTATTCTATCTTTGTAGCATGTGGGCATGTGTGGGCCCGTTACAAGTTTAAAATGTGTTTGGAAAATTAAACTAAGAGGGGTCCCAAAAAGGGTCATTGTCCTCTCCTAAAGGTTTAAAACTTTGTTAAGGGAGATATGATTGTTTTCACAATCTTTTTCTGATTCTCAAGATCGCTTGGAGGCACGAGAGAAGAGCATACTCAAGGATTGTTACTTCAACTTCGAGTCCCAAATGTGAGTTTATATGTGATTAAATATGATTGTCCACTTATGTTATAAGTCAAAGCAAGCCATCCATGTGGCAAAAAGAAAACAAGGGAAATGGATTTTTATCCTCCTAAGTGCCTATGTGTGCTCGACTAACCCCTTTATATGATGAGGGGACTAAGTGTAATGTGGTTGTACAGCATTTTTGACATCATATTTAAGAAGGAAGATGACCTTCCCCACACCCAAAGAACTTACAAAGTGAAATTTTGTTCAAAATGCGCAGCCCCTAGTGTAGACAGGTGCGCACAGAGCGCAGGCGCGCGAGAAGAAATGAGTCAGAAAGTGCATGCGTGCAGAGAAAGGATGTTACGAAAGCGCACGCATGCACGATGCGTATCCATGGGGTGGAATACCCGTGCACCTATGACAAACGGCCGAGAAAGAAAATCCGGATGGATTTCTCCCAATTCTCCTTTAAATTGACTGGTTAGCAGGTCGGCAGAGGCCAGTTTGTGCACCTGCAAGTTAAGCAAACTAAAAGAAGAGAAAAATAAACCCAAATGAGGTAGGAATTGATACCGTTTCCCCAGCGGAGTCGCCAATATGTTTGCACCCTTTTCATCACCTTGGTGAGCAAATAAGGGGTGCTTACATGCCCAGTTGGGTCTTGCTGAGCATGACAGCTGTAGAGGAAAGAGTTAGAGAAAGAAAAACAAAACTATAAGAAAGAATTAAACTAAAACAAACTAAAATCATAAGCATATGGATATAGAGATAACAAACACAAAAATACCAATATCACCAATGTTTTTAGGCTGATCTATTGATGAAATCAAAGCACAATGAAGAAAGGGTACTATGAGTCCCTTCTTCCTCCAAAGGAAGGCTCTTGGACCCTCACAAACTTGCTCTCCTTACAACAAGAAAAATAAAAAATGGTGATGAAAGAACTCCTTTGCAAACCCACTCAATGGAGAGGTGGATTGCTCAATGAAATGGTGCCAAAGTGGTCTTGT
Organism: Picea mariana; assembly: GCA_032191745.1. NCBI lineage: Eukaryota > Viridiplantae > Streptophyta > Pinopsida > Pinales > Pinaceae > Picea > Picea mariana. Next base: position 11,173 of record JASDQU010225438.1, on the reverse strand, counting down.
CAAGGATTGAGTCCTTAAAACAATCTAGGCAGCATAACATTACATGAAATTCCTTGAGAAAATGAGGTTTCTTCATGGATTTTTATAGCATTGCATTGGGTTATTGTGTAACTCATTTGTAGTGTAAAAAGAGGCTCTTTAGGGCATTATTAGGTATTTGACCAGCCTACCATGCAGATTCAGCTCAGATTTGAGGGTCAAATCGGCTTGGGAGCTGATCCATAAGTGGTTGGGAGGCCGACCAATTCAATAAATGCACTGTTTATCAGGTGCGCGGGTTTTTGCACCAACAGTTGCGCATCGTACGCGTATGCGCGCATGGTACATTCCTGTTCCGCGCATGTGCACGTGCACCCAACTTCTGTAAAGCGCTCTTCAATTTTTACTACTTTGTATAGTTTTTTGACTTTTTTGGAATGCTGTGAAATTAATTCAGTGCCATGAATGACTTCATTACTATTTGACAATGCTGAGTTATTGTCGCCATGTGCGGACTAAATTTCAGTGATAACACTCCGCTCTCATTTCGTGCCGAAAATAATCTAGATCAATAGTCAAGGGTTCATTCAATCATCAAAACACAAGGAGAGTGGATTCGATCATATAAACAGAAGGTGAGAACCCTTCAAAACAACATGCTAGAAACATAGGACATAACCATTAACATGTATGACAGGGTGGAAATTCACACCAGGTAGGAGAGACTATGAACAGAGGAGCAGAGGATCCTTACTGGCTAGTAATAACCTCATGAACATGCATGGGTATAACCCTGGTGGTTTACCCAAAAAATCAAATAATGCTGGTAAAAATGCAAACCCATGTAATAGAAACCAACCCTAAATCAAACATCTTGGCATAATAGCCACCATAACCAACTGTGCATAAACCAAAATCATACACGAGCCCACAACCAGGTGAGAATGATAGCAGTAGCCTAAGGTGGTTCAAAATCAAACACAACAACCCCATAACACCAAAAATGACTCGGTATGTTTACAAGAACTGTGTGGAGACGGTCAAGAAGTCTAGACCAAATGAAACCCTCCAACAAAAACCCATAAGAAAACCGAGAGCCTTCATGGCATGCACCACATAGAATCATCAATGAAAGCATGACTTCAACTATCCAATTTTTTCATTTACAGTGAATACACGAAACCAACCACTCCAGATCACAAGTTTACATAGTTTCTAGTCTCAGAAAAAGAACAGACCAATACATCACCAAGCCAATATCTATTCCATAACCAAAGTGAGTTCATGAATTGTAAAAAAGACATACCTATAACCAAAAATCCTTAAAAACACGACCTTGGTCGAGCAGTTCTTTCCTCGCCTGAAAATCAGAGCTTAACCACAATGAAACACAATTGAACAATATCCAAGCTAGGGTGATGGCCAGTGGGAGAGGTATGGAATGGCATGCAGTAAATGCACGTCGCTTCCATCCTCTACTCATTCAATTACTTAGTACACGCCATCTAGCCATCCATTAATCCATTCAATTAATCTATGCATTGAAACTAACATCCATTACTTGCCAAGTGTGCCACCCCATATCACATCCATTGCCAAACATACCATAATGCATATCTAATGTGCCTTCATATAACTCAATACATCAAATAGCCACTAACCCTTTTAGCTAGGACTAAAAATAATCCCTTTAATTTCATTTGCATATAATGTATCATAGCATAGTATAGGATAGGATAGCTCCTCTTCCTTGGATTTGTTTCCTCATATTGCTTTTATCTCTTATCACAACTAACATGTGTCTTGTGCAAGAGAAACATGTAACAAATCACGGCTCTAATAGCAATGTGATAACAATGAATAAAAGACATTCATACAATATGGAATTTAGAGCTTAGAGAAATCAGAACAAACACATAATACGCATTATCCATATGCTATTATGTCGCAAATAAAACCAATATTTCATCATCAATCACATAGCACCCTGTAAGCAATGTCACACAACAACACAAATATCAAATAATAACCTCATATGATCCTCCAATCTACAAGGGGGTCCCACCTACTAGTATTATATATATCATTAACTTATAAATAATAGGCTTTAGCAATACTTTGTGGGTGAATTCCTTGGTGCAATATTTATCATCAATAGACAGGTCGAAGCACATTGAGATCAATAATTATTTTCTTTGTGATAAATTCCAAAGGGGAGAAGTGGTTCTCCAATATATCTCCACAGATGAGTAGATAGAAGATATTTTGGTAAATCCTCTATCCAAGATGAAGAGTTTGTGTACTTAAGAGACAAGTTGGGGCTTGTGGAGATGATCCAAAAGGGATCCAGAGAAGACTAAGGACAACTCAGAATTCACAGAAGCAACTCGGGAAGCTCTGAATGGCCTGAGTAGATAAAGAAAGGGAAAACATTCAAAGTCCTAAAAAAACATTGAAAGTGGCATCATCGCAAGGAGTGCGTCACAATATTTCCAACAGTGTAAATGGCTCATCAAATGGAGTTACAGATCGAAATATATTTGTGGTCAACGTTTGGTCAACCTAGCCTAGTTAGCAAGAGATGAATCTACATCTGTACTATTGATGTCAGCATCAATACAGATGACATCATAATCTATACAATATACATTGAACACACAGGAGGCAACATGTGTCATGTTGACATCATCATGATGTCATCATGGTGATGTGACAACACCAGAGGTTGCCACATGTCACTCATTTTTGGCTTTTTTAGGTCAATCTGTGGATCAATGAAAAAGCACCACATGGTAATCCATACAGTTACATGGAAGGTTGTATGGTGATTTGGTAGGATGATGTGGAAGCTCATGTGGTAGGTGACTGTGTAGGTGGTTGGCATGGCCCAATGGTTGGCTACCACATGGCCCAATCATGGGCTGCCACATGGAAGTGGGAAAATTCCCAATGAGGGACCAAGAACCAAATTTCAAAAATAAAAAAAGGTGAGTTGGCCAAATCTAGCAAAGCCCCACTAGATATGGTGGACCAAAGGACAAATCTAAATGACCTCCAAAGTTGGAGAACCACCATAGACACACACACACACACACACACACACATATATATGTTATAACAACAACCCAAAAGGGGAGGCACGTGGGCTCGACCCTGGGACCTCCCCCTATACATATGCCTTAACTATAGCTCAACCACTATTGGGGCAAATGGCCCCATTGTTTATACCACCCGCGGTTATTATTTAAATTTGGAAATTCTCCAATGCTAGGCAGATTTTTCGAGGTATTTTTTTATGAATTAATTGCAGGTTGTAGGCATGGAAATCAAGACAAAATTTATGTTGGGCCTAGGAGTGCCAGAGTTGGATTGAGTCATGGAGATAGTCATTTTTGGGTAATTCGATGCCATGAATTCAATGGTGTTGTTTGTTTTCTGATCTGAGCAAAGATTCTGTAGTTTAATTCCATAATTAGTTATACTTATGTATTTTTTCAAATTCTTTGCTAAGTTAATAAGAAGGCCTACCCATTTTAGAGAAGGACCCAGAGACGTAGTTCACCAAGGAAGAACTCCGTTATCAATTTTTCATGTTCATATTTTATGCTTGTGTCTCTTCATTATTGTATTTTCCCTTCTTTAACGATGCACTTTAATTTATGTTCATTTAATACAATTCTTTATAATTCACTTCGATGAAAAGATCTCAGATCATGTTGGTATCAGAGCAGTCATCTTTGATGTGAATTGTTGTGTGAATGCTTACTAGGCCCAAGCATAAGCAAGGTTAAGGAACACTAAATAATTTCAATCTCGAATTTTCCCGTGCATCTCAAAGGAATAAAATGGAAGACGAGGACAAGCATGATGAACAAGATAAAAACTTCCATATGGTATTTTATCGCATGTCAGAAATGGTCGAACGATTGTATGGAGACTACGAGAAGAGGATGAAGAATAAATGGAAGAAAAAGGAAGCAAGAGCTGATGATGATGCTTCAGTAAATCAAGGGGATGGAGGAGACCCTCTTGAGCCTCCATCTTCACCATCAAGTTCTAGTTCTTCTTCCTCTGAGCATTCTCATCATTCTCATCATTCTAGCCATAAAGCTTATTTTAAGAAACAATTATTAAATCTTGGTGTAAAATTTGTTTTACCTATGTTTAATGGAGATGTTAATCCTGAAAAGATAGATAATTGGATCCAATAGGTTGAAGTATATTTTCCTGTTCAACAGATTGATGAAGAGGAGGTTTAAGTGCAACTGGCTTCTCTTTGGTTGGAAGGCACCGTTCTTGTATGGTGGGAGAGAAAACTTTAGGATAGAAGTAAGTGTGGTAATCTTATTTCCTCATGGTCGAAATTTAAATCAGTGATAAGGAAGCAATTTTATCCATTGGTTATTTACATAAAGAAATGATGGAATGGAAAACTTTCAGACAAAGTAAAGGTCAAACTGTACAAAATTTTACAGAAGAATTTAGGAAGAAAGCTCTTGCATTAAACATTCTTTTGTATTCTTATGAAACTTTAATGAATTATAATGGTGCACTTCATAGTTATATCCATCATACTTTTCTATTGTTTAACCCCACCAGTCTTGACAAAGTTTGTGTGCAATCCACTCACCTTGAGAATAGGGGAAGGCATGTTTGAGAAGATCCCACAAAGAAACCTTCCAATCTCCCACATAAGACATTCAAGAAGTTTAAAAGGAAGGACAAGAAGATCACCATGGTAAAGAGAGAAGAAGGAAATCCATATTGCACTCATTGCAAGAAAAGTGGTCATGATGATGAACACTGTTGGAAACTACATCCAGAGAGGAGACTGAAACAGTTCGGTGGAAAGGGGAAGACAAAAATTGTTTCTAATGTGCAACAAGATCTTGGTTTTGATTGAAGAGACGAAGGAAATATCACAATGGTTGGATTACAAGGTAAATATTCCCTTCATGCTAGTTCAAATTACAATAATGAATCTCATGATGATGAACGGAGGAGGAATGAATTAGTTCATATAAGAGTTGTATCTAAACACACTAAGATAGATACATTATTTGATCTAGGTTCCCAAGTAAACTTGATATCTGAAGCACTTGTCAAAAATATGGGTCTTGAAACGAAACCAAATCCAAATCCTTATCCTCTTGGTTGGGTATGTAATAAATCAAAACTTAATGTCGCCAAACAATGTAGGGTTAGATTTTCTATTGCTTCAAAGTTGATTAATGAAGTGGATTTGGATGTTGTATCACTTGATGTATGTTGCATAGTGTTGGGGAGTCCTTATCTTTATGATAGAAAAGCGGTCTTATTTAGTCATGAGAAAAAATACCACCTTACTAAGGGGGGAGTGGAATATATTGTTAGATCTCACAGCATGAGGGTAAACACAATACTTGTTAGTTTAGGACAAATGAAGAGACTCATAAACACTAATAAGAGATATGTATGCATGGTCATAAGGGATAAAGATGTCGAAACATCCGACGCTTTCCAAGGATGAGATCCTTATCATAAGAAAGAATTAATTGATATTGTTTCTAAGTATGATGATATTTTCCAGGAACCAGATGGATTACCTCCTAAGAGGGAAATCGAATATGAAATACATATTTAGTAGGATTCTCCTCTTCCTAATGCGGGCATGTACAGAATGTCAGTTGTAGAGATGAAAGACATCAAGAAGAAGGTACAAGGTTTATTGGATCAATGGTTTATCATGCCCAACTCATCTCCTTATGGTTCTCCGATCATGATTGTGCCAAAGAAAGATGGCACATGGTGAATGTGTTTCGATTACCAAGCCTTAAATAAAATCACAGTGAAAAATCGATAGCCTCTTCCTCGTACAGATGATTTACTTGATCAGTTAAAGAATGTTTTTTATATCACTAAGTTGGATTTGCGCAATGGATGCCATTAGATCAGGGTTGCAGAACAAGATGCATGGAAGACTACCTTTAAAACCAAACAGGGATTGTTTGAGTGGTTAGTTATGTCATTTGGTCTTTGTAATTCTCTGACAACCTTCATGTGTGTGATGAATGATGTATTTAGGCCTTTTCTAGATGATTTTGTGATTGTATATTTAGACGACATTCTTATATTTAGCGGGACTTGGGATGAACATGTGAGGCATGTAAAACAAGTATTGGAAACTTTGTTGTAATATTCTAGATACAAAAAGTATGGAGAACAGAAATAAATAGTTATAAATGGCAGATGAACAATAGTATAACCAAAACAACACCACGATAATACCAAAATGATAAAAAAATAATACCAGAAATAACACTTTGATTACCGAGAGAAATGTTCACTTGCCTCTTCGAGGGGGAAACTTCCAGCAAAGAAGATATCTATTACAATAATATCCAAGAAAAAATTTCTCATACCCTCGACTCCTATTTATACTAAATATGTCTATCAAAAGAACCATCTAGAGGAAGATCATTCTAGAAGTGAAAGCTTCTATTAGGTCTTCTTACATTGGACTTATTCTTCCTTATTGCTAGGCCTTATTAATATTGACCTTTATTACTTGGAAATATATTATTCTACCTACATGAGGGGTTAGGTCCCTAACATGTCCTCCCCATTAAAAACAACCTTTTCCTCAAGGATTGAGATGGGGAAATTGTTGCAGAATGGTAGATGGTTCCCAAGTGGCATCTGTTGGAGTTGTATCTTTCCACTGGACTAACACTTCCTTGATTGTTCGCTGACACAGTCGGCGCTCACGCTGGTCCAAAAAAGCTTTTGGTTGCATCCAAATGGAGTCATCTTCATCCAAATCAAGAAGGTTGGTTTGAGTTTGGCACTTAGTTCCAATCACCTTCTTTAAGCAGGAAACATGAAAAATAGGATGGAGTTTAGAATGACTGAGCAAAGTTAACTGATAGGCCACCTATCCCACACACTTGAGAATGGTATAAGTACCATAAAATTTGGGCACCAATTTATGACAATGGTCAGTCTTAAGGGAAGTTTTCTTGTAAGGTTGCAGTCGAAGAAATACTTGATCCCCTTCTACAAATTGACGTTCAGAGCGACCTTGATTTGCTTGTTGTTTCGTGCAATTCTATGCCATGAACAAGTTCTCTTTGAGGGTATGGAGAATAGATTCTTGAATTGTAAGCATTTGGTTAACCGCCTGGACCTTCAAGACACCAGGCAAATATGAGAGGACTGAAGGTGCCTTTTGTCCCTATACCACTTCAAAAGGAGTCATGCACATAGCTGTATGGTACAAAGTGTTGTACCACCATTCAGCTAGTGGTAACCATTGAGCCCATTGATTATGCCTTTCCGATGCAAAACACCTCAAATATGTTTCCAAACGTCTGTTGACAACTTCAGTTTGACCATTAGTCTAGGGATGATAAGTTGTGCTGAGATGCAATTGGGTTCCTTTTAGCTTGAACAATTCTTGCCAAAATTTGTTGGTGAAAGTTGGGTCATGATCAGAAACAATAGAATGTGGCATGCCATGAAGCTTGAAGACCTGATCCATGAAAAGTTGAGCCACAACAGATGTTGTAAATGGGTGTTGAAGAGCACAAAAATGAGCATACTTGGAAAGACGATCAACTACCACCATGATGACTGATTTATTGCCTAATTTAGGTAAGATGACAATAAAATCCATAGAGATATCTCACCAAATAGCAGGTGGAATCAGAAGTGGTTGTAGTGTACCAGGAGATTTGAAAGTTTCACCCTTGATGTGTTGACACACATCACATTCAACCACAAAATTATGAATGTCATGTTTCATACCCTCCCAAAAAAAAGAACGTTTGACCTGGTTATAGGTTTTGGGAAACCCGAAGTGCCCAGTTGTGGGTGTAGCATGAAGCTCATAAAGTACCATAGATTTAATTTTTGATTGTTTACTTAAATACAAATGACATTTTTATCGAAGTTCATCATTGAGCTAAGAGTACCCTGGGGAAACTGGAGAATTGGACTGCAATTGTTGTATCAGATGCAAACTTTTGGAATTGTGTAGCCATTCCTAGTGAACATCTTGGAGCCAATATGGTACAATGAAAAAGAGAGAAAAAAGAGACCCTTCATCTTCACATTTTCTGGAAAGTGCATCAGCAACCACATTGTCTTTGCCTTTTTTGTAAATGATCTCATAATCATATCCAAAGCGCTTAGTCACTCATTTTTGTTTCTTAGGGGAGGAAAGGCGTTGTTCCATAAAATACTTGAGGCTTTGATGATCTGTCTTAATTTGGAAGCATTTCCCCAATAGATAAGGTCGTCAAAGATCCACGGCATGCAGAATAGCCAACATTTCCTTTTCATAGATTGATTTGCCCAAATTTCTCTCAAACAGTTGTTTGCTGGTAAAGGTCAAAGGTCGACCCTCTTTCATAAGGACAGTGCCAATTCCTTTCCCGGAAGCATCACATTCCAAGACAAATGTCTTTGTGAAATCATGAAGGGCCAGGAATGGAGTGGTGGACATGGCCATCTTAAAGGTTTGAAAAGCCTGAGAAACTGTTATATTCCAAGTGAAATAACTTTTTTTAAGGAGTGCAGTGAGAGGTGTCAAAATCTTTCCATAATTCTTAATAAACTTACGATAATAAGCTGTCAAACCCAGAAATCCCCGCAATATTTTGAGAGTCTTTGGGTGAGGCCAATCTTTCATAGCTTCAATATTTTTAGGATCCACCCTGACGCTGTCCTTTCCAACAAGATGACCCAAGTACTCTACTTCTAAGACGCCAAAACCACATTTAGATTGTTTGAGGAAAATTTGGTGCTGAGAGAGTAGATGGAGAAATCTATCCACATGAGCAAGATAGTTTGTCCAGGTTTTGTTGTAGATGAGGATATCATCAAAGAAAAATAACACAAAATGAAAGAGAAAAAGATGGAAGCCATGATTCATGAGGCTTTGGAAAGTGGAGGGAGCATTACACAAGCCAAAAGGCATGACCAAAAACTGATAGTGGCCCTCATGATTTCTAAAGGTGGTCTTAGGAATGTCTACCTCTTTCATATGGATCTGGTGGTAGCCCAAACAAAGATCAAGTTTAGTAAAGAACTGGGTGCCACTCAATTCATCCAAGAGGTCATCAATGAAAGGAATGGGAAATGTGTATTTAATGGTGAGTTTGTTGAGGGCATGGAAGTCAGGACACATGCACCAAGAACCTTCTTTCTTAAGGACCATGACAACAGGAGAAGAGTAGGGTCTCGTACTAGGGAGGATAACACCTGCGTTGAGCAGTTCTTGAACCATTTTCTCAATTTCATTTTTTTGGTAAAAGGGGTGACAATAGGGATGGATATTGGGAGGAAGGCTTATT
>JASDQU010225436.1:2730-17461 GCA_032191745.1 Picea mariana | reverse complement strand
GTCCCTGGCAATGGCGACGGAAGTCACCCCTGGATTGTAGCAGGAGAAGAGCCCGACACCCATCAGTTTATGTCATGATTTGTTTAACGGGGTGATCGAATGGAAGTTAACTCAAGACAATGTGGTTCTAACTCCAGAACTAGGCCAGGCATGCATGGGCAAGTGAGGTCTTAGATAACTTCAGACAGTGAGTTGTAGTAAGGGTGAGTAGGGGGAAGACTTGTACCGGAGAGATGCAAAGGTCTGTCATAAATATCAGGTTCCTAACAGACGGTAGAATAAGACATCTAAATGCAAGATCTTCTTACATTCAAACGCAGAAAACCAGAGAATACAATAATGCCACAATAAATCCTTTATCACAACATAATTGCCATAATTCGTGCGAATCAGTCGATCACAAACTCTCTTAGTATAAGATGAAAACTTATACGGGAAAAGAAGGACTGTCTGACATTAGACAAGAAATCTTACATACATATGCATAACCAGAGCATTAGAGTGTCTGTTAAAACTTTACAATCGGGAGCTTCGCTCTACCATCAATCCATTACAAAATACAAAGACTGAGTCTATATACTCAGAAAAATCGCCTAACAGAGGTGTCCCCAGTATCCAAGGCTTGGTGTCCCTTCATCCAAATTCGGACGGGTATCCTTTGTCAGACGCCACCTTAACTGTGCATGGCTCCTGCAGGGGGAGTAGTTGAGCCAGTAAATGCCGAGATAGCGTGTGCAGATCTCCTTGGCTGGTCGAGAACTCAGCATGGCTTCTCTGGAAAAATGGGTACACAGGACCCTCTCGAGCAAACCACCTTCCAGACCCTCCATACCTTACACTTAATGCATGAGGAGAGGTTTCAACCACCCCTTCTTGCCTTCATTTACTCCAAGCGAAGACCAGGATCGAGGTTAGGTCCGATGGCAACTGGAGGTCGCGACAGGCCTCTCTGTGATTGAAACCCGATGCCTTTGGACCATTTTGCGTAGCTCCTTTCTTTCCCCCATGACCACGGGCTATGACCCTGTGTTTACCTTCAAAGGCGCTTTCGGCATTCTTAAATAGGAAGGGGCTTATCCCTGTTTCTTGAAATCGCGATGAGCGAAACGCTGAGACGGCTTATTCGGGTGCCACGCGTCCCTCTCAGATCTGACGATCCTGAACTTACTTGGTGATGTTGTGGGTCCGGGTCCTAGACACTCCCGGCACCTCGCGCATCAAGGATATGACGGAGCTGCTCGTTGCGTCTTGAAATCGTGATGGGCGAAAAGGCGAGGAGCCTAATCGTGCACCAGGTGTCCCCTTTGGATGGACGGCTGAGATTGCTTCGTGATACTGCGGGCCCGACTCTGGGTGCTTTCGGCACTTCAGGTTTCGGGGTTTCAAGATGTGAGATGACGAGGGACTTTTACCCTTCGAACTCCCGAATGCCGATAAGCCGACTAGATCTCGCACTATGTATCCTTGGATCAGACGACCCAGATTTAGTCTTGAAATATAGGCGCTTTCTCTGACGTTATATATCGGTTAACTTGGTAGCCCCGATATCCCGATGACTGTTGATCTGTTCTTATGGATGAATCTGGGCCGTTGACAACGTAATTTCACCCGCTCATTTGATTGGAAGCCGTAAAACGAGATTTTTCCATGCTGCGCTCAGGCGTTTCTCGTGCAACTTGCAGACCCGAATACCCTTGTGCCTAGGACAAGAAATGTCGCTAACAGGAAGATATCATCCTAGATATAATGACGAGGACTTCACGCAGGGGTGATGTTGATCATCTTCAAGTAGGCTTAAAAGGAACACATCCACGCAAGGCAAAGTGGATTGAGAAGGACAAGGTGAGGGAACTCTTCCATCACTTATCTGTTTATTAATGAAAGCTTTTGGTGGTCCAAAAAGATCTCAGTGGGAATGTGTGATCCAAAAAGGATCCAGAGAAGACTAAGAACAACTCATAACTTGCGGAAGCAACTCATGACGCTGAGAATGGCCTCAACAGATAGAGAAAGGGAAAATTTTCAAAGTTCTCAAAACTCAGTGAAAATGACATCATCGCAAAGAGCATGTCGCAAGATTTCCAACAACGCAAACGTCTCATCAAGCCGAGTTATGGATTGAAATATATACGCGGTCAAATTTTGGTCAACCTAGCCCAGTCAGCAGGGGGATGAGTCATCATTCGTATTGTTGATGTCAGCATCAGTACGAATGACGTTAACATCCATACAACATGTGTGGCATTAGCAAGAGGTGTCATGTGTCATTCTGACATCAACATGGTGACGTGGAAATACCAGAGGCTACCACGTGTCACCCATATTTGGCATTTCTAGGTCATTTTGTGGACCAATAAGATTGCACCACTTGGCAGTTCGTATAGTGACACGGCGTTGATGTGGAAAGATGAGTTGGAAGATGAAGTAGCATCTGTATAGTGATGTGGTAGGCTGACAGTATAATGGTTGGTGTGGTCCAATAGGTGGTTTCCATGTGGATCAATCATGGGTTGTCACGTGGCAGTGGGAAAATGCCCAATGACAACCCATGATCGAAAATTCAAAAAAAGAAAAGATTTAGCAGGTCTGTCAAATCTGGAAACCAACCAACGGATAGAACCATCGCCAAATTAGTGGAACGACACATATTCAAATATATATATATATATATAAGTTGCAATGGTCAAACCAAAAGGGGAGGCCCATGAGCTTGACCCCGTGACCTCCCCCCATTATAACGCTTTAATATATGTGCCATAACCAACGAGCCAACGACCCCACATTGTTAACAACGCCCAATTTATTACTGAAAACATGCATCAGCCCAGAGCTGGGAGGAGGTGCACATGGGTACAGTTGGGCACGTAGTTCAAGGAAAAGTACTCAACATTTATTGCAGGTTGCAGGGCACAAAAATCGAGACATAATTATTCTTGGGACTAGGAGTGCCAAAGTCGGATCGAGGTGTGGAGACAATCATTTTTGGGTAATTCGACGCCACGAATTCAGTGATGTTGTCTGTTTTCTGATCTAAGCAATACTTATGCAGCTTGATTTCAGAATGAGGTATACTTATCTATTTTTCCAAATTCTTTTGTTGAGTTAATGAAAAAGCCTATCCATTTGAGAGCAAGACCCAGAGACGTAGTCCACCAGGGACAGACTCCGTTATCAATTTTTTGTGTTCATATTTGATGCTTATGTTTCTTCATTATTGAGATTTTCCTTCTTTAATGGTGCACTTTAATTTATGTTCATTTAATGCAATTCTTTATAAGTCACTCGATGATCATGGATCAACCACTCCTATAAGATGTTTTTCTCAACTATGGAATAGGTACAATGCTAAAGGATGGAACCCCTTCTCCTCGTAACGGCCCAATATTTAACATATCATAATAGATGTCTAGGGTTAGGATTTTGACTTCATCAACCTTCAATTAGTGATAAGGTTTGGACCTTCTAGAATCCTCTTGAAAATCCACACATGTCTAGCCCCACATGTTTGAGTAATGGGGGATGATGTGGCATCCACTCATACCATGGCGGACAACAAGATACGTCAACTTGCAAGAGGCATAACTTTTGCATACAAGCTCCAATTGAGGCGATTCTTGCACTGTTGGAAAGGTCTCTATCAATAAAACATCATCAGAGGAGCTCAAAGGATTTTTTTAACCAAAAAATGTCGTTTAATGCCTAAAAATGGCTCTGGAAGGTTTCAAACCCAATTTTCCAAACCGAGGCTGATTGCTAAAATGGCCCTACAAGCTAATTCCTCCAATTTTTTCCACCCAAAAAGTACCAAGATAGATAAAAAATCATATGATGATCCAATCTAGATCATCGATGGTCCAACTACACTATTTGGAGTAGCAAACAAAGTTGAATGGATATTAATCGAATGCTTGAATTAGTTGACTAAGAGACTATCTTGGTCCCTATCAAGTCAAAGGAAATGCCCTACATAGATAATTGTCTATCTGTGTAAGGGCTAGATTCTGTGAAACAATCTAACCAACTAGTACCACTATGGGTAATCATCTTTGACTCAATTAACTGAATTTCATAGAGATATGAAGTATAAATAAACAAACTCATGGGTGAGCATATATAATAAAAAATAAGAAGAAGATGTTTAAGTATGTTACATTCATGAGATTGATGGTGACTACCAATATCTTTGGACACCATCTATTTTTACTCAAACAATCTTGTTCTAATCTACCTTCAATGTTCCCTTTGTATTTCCAACAATGATATCATAGGAATTTAGTTAGAATAGCCTGGTGGCTTAGCTCGAGTGGTTGAGTGCTATGAATTACAAGCAAGAAGTCGCGAGGTCAAGTCTTCGAATTGACTGTCTGTTTGCCACCTGAGGAAGTACTTGGAGGGTTTATCAATATATATTTATTTGACCTATATTTATTAGGTCAAAGTTATAGAAAAATGAATGAAATTTGTTTTATTTAATTAATGACAATGGGAGTTTGATTTTCAAGGTTGTATGGTAAAAAGAAAGATATACTCCTGACATAAGATATATATATAAAGATATACTAGGTAAAATATATATAAAGCTAAAAAGGAGTTTGTATGTCTTTATTGGAGGAGGTAAAAAATAAAACCTCATTAAACGCTTTTAACGTTAATAATATTTTTATTAAAATAAAATAAAAAGTTAATTAATCACACAATAATATATGATGGGTTTTTTTTTAATTAAACATTTTAAGGAAAATCATAGAGAAAAGGCTTACATATTCATCATTAAAAAAAAAAAATGTTTGAATTTAATTTTTCCTTTTTACTTATTATGCAAAGTATATAAAAGTTATTTTTCCCAATCATATTAAACTTTGTAAGGATAGAAATACTTTAACTTTGTAAGGGTGGAACTAAATTTTTTTCTTTATAAGTATTAAGGAAGAAACTTTGCAAGGGTAAAAGTAAATTTTTTTATTATAAGCATTAAGGAAGGAGAGGGAGTTTTCCATGGAATTAAAATCTAGAAATATGATTTATAAATGACTTGACTCAATAGAATATGATTTAAAAATGACTTGACTCAATATAGAATAAGGTGTAATTTTAATATTTTTCTATTAATTATAAAAGGTTAATAATTTTTTAATAATCATAAAATGTAATTATTATTATTATTATTATTATTATTATTATATAAAATAATGTTGTGTAAAAATTTGAATTGTTAATGTAGAATGTTTTTAATATTTTTTGCTTTTTTATTTGATTGAATAATTTATCATACTATTTTAACTTTGACAAACTATTATCTCACTTTTTGAAATAGTTTCTAACTTTAACAATACAATTAATTTTTATTATAGTTTTGAATTCAATATTACATTCAAGTAAGCAGAAAAATATATATATAACGCTAAGGAAGCTTTAATAAAAATTCTTTTCATTTCATAAAACAAGTGGGACCCTTAGAAGTACCTAGTGATATTATCAATTACATTGAATAATCACATAATTTATTAGTCCCTGTCGTAGGCATAGAGGGACTATAGTGATCGATAATTCATTGACCTCATATTAGTTTGTCATTTGACCACAAATATTTTCATATTATCTATTGTTGGAACTAGGGAACTAAAAACATCGATTTTTATATAATAAAAAGTACCATATATGTCATGATCTGATTGAACAACGGATTGGAGGTCTTATTGTCGGCTTCGCTATTCCCAATGTTATATATGTTGGCATATCGAAAGTATTTGATCATATATGGTATTTTTGAATCATATATTTTCTTATGCATAGCTCGAAGGTGGATTAATGCTAGCATTAGTTCGAATGTTTGGCTTAGCATTTTCTACTAGCTAAATTTATCCCAATGAAAGTTTGTCCTGCCACACTGCATTCTTTCTTAAATGGTTGCACAAGGCTACACCCTTCGACAGTTCTAATAGTCTTAAGTGTTTACCTAACAAGTCTGGCAGCCTTAAATGTTTATTGTACAGATGTGTTGCAATACAGTTTTGTTCCATTTTTTTTATGGTGTTGTTTGCAGTGAAATTGTGCAGAACTGTTCTCCACCCACATCATTAGTTCAATGGTTGATGCTTGTTCGTTGGTTCGTTCCATGATTCTTATTCTTATTTTATTCAACTTTGCAAAGTTGAGGTCCTGCAGTTGCAGTTGGACCTCTTCGTGGTTGTTCGTTGGTTTGTTGTTCTTCAACTTTGCAAGTTGTTGGACCTGTTGTTGTGGTTTGCAAGTTTTGGGGCCATCATTTCGTTGCTATTTTTCAATGGTGGGAGTCCCTGCCTCAAAATTCTGTTGTAGACCATCTTTCTATGTGCTCTTAATTTCTGTTCCTGGAAACGATGTGTCTTCATATGCCGGTTTCCACGTCCATAGCTATTTCGAAAATTGCAATGCAGAGGGGTTTTCGAAAACGAGTTTGAAGTTATCACAAGAGGGAACCATCCATCGGGGTGTAGAGGCAGGGAATGCTTTTATTCTCTGGGTCGGAAAACTGCGTCCACCTGTTTCCTTTGTCCTGTCCTTTCTATTTTGCAGAACTTTTTATGTCGATGAGAAGCTTGTAAGATGCACACCATGAATAAGTTCAAATCGATCTTTCTGCTCAGTAAATTTATGGTGTTATTTATTTGCGTTGTTTATGTTGTTTGGTTCACTTTCCAGTGTGGGTTTGTTTTCTTGTCATCTACTATGGGGACTAGGGGGGATTGAAATTGACAAGAAGAAGGTTGAAGGATACATATGGGGATTGGTACGCAATTCCGTGCTTGTAGTTTTCCTTTTTTACTTCTTTTTTTTCCGTCGTTTTATTCTTTTTTTCCCCTTTTCTTTGTTTTCATGCAAACTGAAAGTAGCTAAGAAACAGCTTCAAAATCACAGTTCAAAAGATGAAACAAGTAATAGATGTTGAGTCGTATGAAATAGATACACACTCCATTATACATGCCAAAATTGACGAGGTGTTGCATAGCAATGGATTTTTTAGATTGGATGCATTCTCGTATATTATAAGGGATTTCCTTTTCGATCCATTTCAAGTTCTATTACATTTCTGTTATTCCTCGACCGACCTGCGCAATGGATTTATAGATTATTTCTTGGGTTGTTTAAAAAATGGCGACGCTGAGGCATTGGAGTCGTATGAATACGAACTGGAATCTGATTTCCTTCGGCAGTTGCATGGAATACATGATGTCACTACGTATTTTTTAAAGATACGGTTGTCTGCATCTCCAATTCTGCTTGCACATGAGAGGGGACTTTGGGGAGATACATTTTGTATACAGTGGTTGTCTAACTAGCTCAATATATCAATTGGAATATGGTCATTGACAAGAAAAACAAGATATCTACTATTAAAAAAAAATGCATCTAACAATCCATATTGCATCTTGTTCCATGATACCAGTGTTGTCAGTGGTCATTATAAACCACTACTGTACAAAAAAATGTCCATATGCAATCTTGAAGGAGCTCATATTTACTTGTCCCTCATTTGCAAATACCTTGAATCACAGTGGAAACAGATTATGCATCGCATAGACTGCCATGGTTTACAACTAGCAACAACTGTTGTGTCTAGCTGTGGAGATAGTTTGTTCAATGCAATTTGTTGTTTGGTAGCAATAGAGTTTGATGTGCAGTCATTGTGGCTTTACACTGTACAGCTCTTTTGCAATGCAATTATAGGCAGTAGCCAATAGGCTTTTAGCTACTTGCATCAACACCTTTCACCATATCTTCTAGAAAATATGTTGGCAATTGGAAGTTGGAAAGAATACCTTGTAAACATGGCGTTGCCATATGAAAAACGAAATGTGGAGGGTTGCAGATTATGTTTGCAATGGCTATCTATCATATTCAAAGTAAATATCCAGGTCTGGTCGACCCTGCCAGATGGCACTGTCCATTCCTGGTCTATTGATTCAAATTACGATCGAACAATTGACATCCTCTCATTGAAAATAGATACAACACATATCCATTATCAACCTTTGCTTGGACATATCACTGGTTCAGGGTTCAATGTCCATGCCACCCAAACCGCATCGAAACTGCATACGCATGGTATTCTTTTTAGTGAGAATGAAACTCCTCCCAGTTGCGATATGGCCATACAAGGCTTAAACAAAAAACATAGACTAAGTTATCACAACTTGGAAAAAGTCATGCCTGAAATTCGTCCCAGTTGTGATGAGGCCATACAGGGCTTAAACAAAAAACGTAGACTAAGTTATCACAACTTTAAAAAAATTATGCGTGAAATTCGTCCCAGATGTGATGAGGCCATACAGGCCTTAAACAAAAAATGTAGACTAAGTTATCACAACTTGAATCAGAGTGAAATTCATCCCAGTTGCCATTAGGTCATCCCGCCCTTTGATCTGAAAATAGAAGGCTGACTTGTTATGCTATGCAAGCACCCCTAGTTCATTAAAATAAACTTTACAGGACCTTGCTTCATGTGTTAAAAATATGCAAGATAAAACTTATGTGTTAAGTTCATGTATCTTCTTGTAAATGCTTATGTGTGAGCAAATGTTCTTTTAGATGGTTAAATAAGTACTTTAAACAAATGCATAGCAACATAACTTGCAGCAAATAAACCATCAGACGCACAACAAGAACAACATGATAAAGGAGTTCACCCCCCTCCGGGCTACATCTCCTTGAGCCTCCATAATGGAATTGGCTCTCTCGGATTAATTAGTCAAAAGTTCTTTTACAAGGTTCTGCTCAACTCAAATGGAAAAACAGATTGTACCATTGAGATCAGAACACATAAAAACCCCAAAAATGACTAATACAACTCTGAAAACGGATCATGGCTCATCCGGACATGACCTCTTCTACATGTGGCCATAAGCTTCCCTGAGATTCTCTTTGGAAAAAACACCTATAAAAGTCCTCAAAAGCCTCTGAAACCTGTCCCAATGTGTTCAGAGCATATCAATTAGCCAAAAATGTTTATACATTCACAGAAAACAAACATAGGCTCACCAAACCATGTCCTCCATCAAATAGGGCTTCAAGCTCCCTAGAGCTTCATGGAACTTCAATGGTGAAAAAATTGCAGAAGAAGTCCTCAAATGGCCTTGAAAACAGCACCAATCGATCCAGCACATCCAAAAACCCCTGGCTGGGCTTTTACGGCACCTCAATCGGCCAAAAACTGAGAAAGTTAGACCTCCTCCATTCTCCTCCTTCTACTTTGCTGAAACTGGTTCTACAGAACGCACCTCTGTGTGCATGAACCAAGAACACGCTCCAAAACGCGCGTTAAAACCTGGCACCGAGTGGTTCCGAAAAATGATCCAAACTGTAGGACGGTTAGGGCACCTCCAGCCCCCAACCGCCTAGCACTCGATCACCTGGGTCATACGACCTCGGGCTATGGACAAAAGGGCTAACGGTTTTAAAACTGTGCCAACTTCCGCTCCGGTCGTGGGCATATGGTGTAACATAGAACCACGGGCTATTCATGCTTTGTTTGCAACCAAATAGTTTACCGACACATGTCAGGTCGGGTACAACTGTTTGAATTGTTTTAAAACAAAACCGCGCCCTTTGCAACGGTGGTTACATAGAACCGTGCAGTATAAATATATACATATGGTTACATAACTATTTTAAAAA
The DNA here is from genome assembly GCA_032191745.1 of Picea mariana. Classification (NCBI taxonomy): domain Eukaryota; kingdom Viridiplantae; phylum Streptophyta; class Pinopsida; order Pinales; family Pinaceae; genus Picea; species Picea mariana. The sequence goes on along the minus strand of JASDQU010225436.1, from coordinate 7,807 downwards.
CCATATATAAAAATGCGCACATATACACCATACTATAGCTGTTGGTCACATATTAACGCATATAACCGTGGGTCGGGGCTAGCCCCGGCCCGACCCCCACTCCAATACACATTATGTTAATTTTAAATAAATAACAATCCACATATGTTACAAGGAACAAACGGTAGTATTATGGTTAGCGGAGGTTTGTGAAGGCGTTGCATAGTGGAGAGGTCACTGGTTCGAATCCAGTCAGCTCCACAAACTTTTGAAACCAAAACCAAATGGACAAAAATGAGGGGGACACGTGGCGCCCATGGATTGGGCCACGTGTCCTCATATTATTCGCCATCATTCAGACACGTGTCATCACACTATTCGCCAACTTCAACCAATGAAAACGTGCCACGTAACTGTACAGACCGGCCACGTATGTTGTACGGTCCTGCCACGTGTCCTGTACTGACTGTACGGACAGGTACAGTCAGCATCAAAATTTTATCTGTTTGGCTCGGCGAACAGATCGCGATAACTTCTCCATACGGACTCCGTTTGAGAAAGTAAATATACCGCCAGAATCAGGAAGACGAGACGGACGTAATGGCACCATTTTCATCACATTCTGAGCACTTTGAAAATTGAGCAAAATTTTGCCCCCCTGGTCCAAATTTTGATCACCCTTGGACAAGAAACGTAGAGTAAGTTACCACATCTTGAAAAAGGTTATGCGCGAGAGAAAAAAATACATTGCTACTCTTCCTTTTAGAGAGAAAATCACATCTCACAATCTAAAGAAATTTTTTCGTGCACAACACTACAAAAACAGGTAGGGTCACATATCCCACAATGGTCATGCAACTATCACATTTGGGCTAGAAGCAACACCATGCACTACTACCAATGAAAACCGGCAAACACTTTTTACCCATACTTCCCTGCAAAACAAAGATGCAAGACATACCTACATGAAACAAATCAAAGACACTCCTTCCATTGCATGTGCAATTTGTGAACAATTGAATTTTGCAAAAAAAAGTAAGTCTTTCACGCCTGATTTGGAAGCAAAATACCTCCACTTGACAACGCACGATAAAACATTTTCCAATGGAAAAAATTGTCTTCCATGCAAACGGTCGCTTGAAAATGGAAAACTGCCACAATTTGCAACCCCTAACCAAATAATATGTAATACACCACTACCATATGTAAGTGCACTTACGGAAATTGAAGAGAGACTTGTGTCTCTGGGAATTGCATTTGCACAAATCACGCCCTGGGGCTATAAACGACCCCAGATGGGCTTAACAAGATCAATTATTAATGTGCATGTTCAACTAGATGTTGTGCAAAAAGCCTTGCCACAATTCATTAGCGATACAATGACAACTGTTATGGCTCCCAAAAGACACTCGCGATACAAAAATGTGTATCAGACAGGAAAAGTGTGTGTGCATGTTGTTGTGAAAGCATTGAAGGAATTATGTTCCAGGGCCCTGTACAAAGCACAGAACATTTGTATAAATGAGAATTGGAACAGTGTTCTTGGAGAAGAGGATGCCAACTTTGCAGAGACTCTCGAAAATGCCAGTGAATTTAATACAAGTGATGAATCGAAGAATGAAACACCTGCTGAGACATTGGTGCATGGTTTCACTGATTCATAGTGCATTTGTGACTTGCAAGAAAAGATTGTCGAAATTGCACTTGCTGAGGGGCAACGTCCACTTAGAATATTCAAGGAAACATTCGCTGAGGAAATGAACTTCCCAGCACTCTTCTATGGAGATCCATGTGCCACTGACATTACAAAACAATTTAGTTATTATAAAATAGTCTGATGGGAGCTGCTACATTCAAGCGGTGACTTCTCCTGTCACATAACAAATTTGTTTTTCAAAACAATGCGCATAATAATAGAGCAATTTTTGTCTTGCATGTGGGTCCGAATAAGAAAAGGCCAATTACAAGGAAGAAAGTAGTTGGCTAAGGATGTCAAGTACAAGTAAACCTAGAAAAAAAAATTAAATCTAATATTGGATACATAGATTTCAAAAACATTCACTCCTCTCCTGACTATTTGCAACAAAACAAGAAAACTATTTTTGCAATGATCTAACAATTGGGCCCGCCAAAATTTTTCATCATATTTACAAGTGCAGAGCACTGTTGGGATCCATTGGTGGATGTTGTATCTAACATGCATAGGAATAGGAAACGAAAAAAACAAATCGATACACTAGAAAATAATGACATTGACTACCTCATAAGAAAAGACCCGGTTACATGTACTCACTACTATAGACCAGTCTAGCCTTATATTTATCTATACTACCATCTGATTTAAACTTGGGTTTGTATATCCATTTGCATCCAATGGGATTCTTATGTTTAGGCAATTCAATCAATTCCCAAGTATTATTTTTCATTATAGATTCATATTATTCCTCCATTGCATTTCGCCATTCATCATGTTCATTGACTTCATCAAAACTCATGGGTTCTATCACATTTGAAATGCTACTCATTAGGGCATAGGCTTTATACCTATCAGGGAATCTAACATATCATGAATATCTTCTCAACTGATTATCTTCCTCCCCACTTTGTGAAGATCTATCTTCGCCTCTAGGTGAACTGTGGCTGCTTGAAATGTCCATATCACTGAGTCCTTCTTGTTGTTGATGTTGTTATCACTGCAGTTGTGGTTGTTGTTGCTATGGTGGTTGTTGCTGCTGTGGTGGATGCTATAGATGTTGCTCTTCTTTAACTCCTTCATCAAAAAGTCTATGCCATTCCTCATGATTGTTGTCGTCATGATTTCCTGCTTCCTGCTCATGGAAAAGTACATCTCTACTTGCAAATACTTTGTGAGTAGATGGATCAAACAGTTTGTATGCTTTGAATTCAGAATAGTACCCAATAAAAATACATTTAATGGATTTAGCATCCAATTTCTTCCTATTCTCCTTTGGAATATGAGCAAAATTCTTACACTCAAATACTTTCAAATTATGAACTGCAGGTTTGGAACCATACAAGGCTTCGCAAGGAGTAACATTATCAAGACACTTTGTTGGACTTCTATTCTTTAAATAAACTACAGTAATTATGGCTTCAGCCCAAAATGCATTCGAGAGATTCTTACATTTCATCATACTGCATGCACACTCTACCAGAGTTCTGTTTTTCCTTTCAGCAACTTTGTTCTGTTGTGGAGTGTGAGGTACTGTAAACTGTTGTACTATTCCATGATCTTTGCAATATTTGTTGAAGTCCTGTGATTTATACTCTCCCCCTTGATTTGAACGGAGGATTTTGATGGATTTTCCTGTCTGCTTTTCCACCATGGTTCTGAATTCCTGAAAGTACTCAAAAACATCACTTTTTCGTCTAAGGAAGTAAACCCATGTGTATCTCGTGCAATCATCAATAAATAACAAAAAGTAAAATGAACCTCCTAAAGACTTAGTCTGCATAGGCCCACAAACATCAGTATGCACAAGATCTAACACATCTTTCTTTTTCTTATCAGGATTAGAGGGGAATTCATCTCTGTGCATCTTTCCTAATGCACATCCATCACACGCAACATTCTCATCCTTTAACATGGGAAGTCCTTCAACCATATTATTTTTCTATAATAACAATAAATCGGGATTATTGATATGTCCATACCTTCGATGCCAAAGAAGCTTTGTTGGCATAGTTGCAGAAGTCAGTGTGTGATGTGCTTTGTTGGTAACATCAAGTTTGTATAGGCCTCCTGCTCTAACTCCCGTTGCAACAGTTTTGAAGTGGTCCAGCAGATCCTTCACTATGCAATAATTCTTGAAGAACTCAACCTTCAAGTCTTGATTTGTAATGGTGGACACAAAGATCAAATTTGTCTTTATTCTCGACACATAAACAACATTGTGAATGTGACGAACTGTACCATTCGACAATGTCACAGGAATGTCTCCATATCCCTTGATCTGATGAGCACGATCATCACCAAGATATATGTTGGCTCCATTCTGTGTTTCTTTAAAATTAGTATACCAAAACTTGTTACATGTCATATGTACCGATGCTCCGGAATCCACAAACCAGGCATCAGAATCATCTGTTTCAGCAGATAAAGCAGCGTTAGACATAAACAGCCTAAGATCTCGTGATTCAAAATTTGGGGGTTCATCAATATCATCACTAGCAGTGAATAATCTGAGATCATGATTTGAGGATTTTTCTGCATAATGAACTGAATGTGTTCTAGATTTATTCCTACCCTCATCACTCTTCTTCTTATGACAGTCTTTAACAATATGTCCAGTTCGACCACAATAAAAACAACTCTTTGACTTAGTCCTGTTAGATTGCATACCTTGATTCGGCCTTGGAGATTGTCTTCTCTGCGATGAACTGCCATTCTATCATGAACTGCCTCTCTGCGATGAACTGTCTCCTCAGCCTCTTTCTCATGATCTCCCTCTTGAGGATTTCTTATTTGACCACAGTGTCAAATCTGTATTGTGAGGCTTCAGATTCCCACGCCTCTCTTCCTCTTGCAGCAAAATACCTATCAATTCTTCAAACGTAGGAGGTTTCTCCCTTGCTGCGAGACCTGTTATGAACATATGATAATCTTCTAGCATACCATTTAAGGTAATAGTGACCAGATCAGTGTTGGAAACAGTTTCCCCTATATTTACTAGCTTGTCTTTCACCTCTTTAATATGACCCAAAAAAGAACTAACAGATTCATTTCCATCCATCTTAATGCCTAACAATTTAGTTTTCAGGAACAAAATGTGATTTGTGTTGCTAGTTTCATACAATGTTTTAAGTGTTGTCCACGTTGCAGTAGAAGTTGTAGCTTCTCTAATATGTGGAATTATTCTATCTTTAACAGACATGCGCAACAGTGCCTTTGTCTTGTTTTCGCGCTTATCTCAATCTTGGATCTGTGTTGTTGTCGCACCTACAGCCGCATCAGATTTCACTTCAATTCCCTTCGCAATGTTCCAAACACCATAGCCATCCATCAGCGTCTGCATCTTGAATTTTCAGTTAATGAAATTCGTCCCATCTAACCTGTTGGTTTCGTTGAGGTAGGTCT
>JASDQU010225435.1:12392-29744 GCA_032191745.1 Picea mariana | reverse complement strand
GACCACTATAGAAAACCCGTGCAACGCCCAAATTTCAAAACCCCGACCACGATCAGTACTATGCCCAGATTTCAAAACCCACACTAAACAAAACCTGATCGGCCCCGATCGACAAGAAGTTGGGAAAATAAATCAGGAGCTTGCACATACGTCGAGCGATAGAGAAGGAAGGAGCCCACATGAGAAGGAAAGAGCCCACATGAGTGCGAGTGACATAGGAGATCACCCCACCAACAAAGGAGCAATGCCGCCAAGATCGGTAATTATTTCTATAACCCTTTTTTCCACATCGTTTTAGCTCTGTAATATCTTTCAGTCACAAAATATCGTTGTAGGATGGTGGACGAATAAGAGTTAACAATCCATCAAACATAAACCATCAAGCATGGATGGATTTTATGTTTAACTTTAGAAGAAAATGATGAAGTGTTTAATTGTTCTAATACAGAGAACCACAATGAATTCCATATTATTCTTTTCCAATTAAACACTGATGAACTGACAGAAGAAATCATAAATATAAGAGAAAACACATCTTCAAGATACTAACACATGAATCTCAGGCACTGAAAATTCTGTACTTTATATTGATTACCTTGCAAATTCAGAAAACTGTTACAAGCACAACAGTCTTCCCCCACACACTCGAACCCCTTTACAATGTTTCTTCTTAAAATATATAGAGAAATATCCTTACAGAGCCAAGGGATTCAAAATATTTAGACTTTTCCAAACTTAGAAGAAGTTACAATAGAGTAATAACAACTTCCAAACTAACTGCTAGATTCTAGGGTTTAGTTTTTTGACTTAATAAATACAATCACATCACATTAAAACCTGATTCGATGACAAAATAGATAATCCTTCGAGCTCTCATGATGATTTGGCATGCTCCATCCAGCTGGCAGTTGAATTGACTCGGATCTAGGATGACTCTGCACTTTCGCAGCGTGTATGAGCTCGCTGCGAAAACTTTGTTTCCAGACTGTCTTCAACTTTAAGCCAAGTTTTAACTATGTGCAGTTTGTATGATAGTCTTGGCCTTTTATTATTATCCTTGAATCTGCCAACCATGGTGTCTTGAAGTAGATAATGACCCTGTAAATCAAGTTTGTGGACCACAACAAGCAACATTCATTTTAGGCGGCCATTTGCAACTTTTGTATTAATCTGTAGCATTTTGACTTGTCTCTATGTCTGGAACGCATAGAACCCTGTATTTTCATTTGTTTAATCAAATCATATCCTATTTGAATCTACATGCAGTTTCAAGTTATCACAAAGTAAAGAAAGTTGCCTCCTGCAATCTCTGCATTTAAATGCTCTGTTTATTTAATACTCCGAGAGACAACAAATAAGATCAGTATCACAATTTCTTGGGCAGAATATAATCCTTTGTGAGTAATCAATAAATGTAAAACTGTGCTTTATCTAATCATATGGCTCTGAAATTATAAGTGCAGTAAATAGAATAAAGGGCAGAGTTCATCCTTTCAAGTGCTCGGATGAGTATGCTAGCTGTGTAGATGCGCAGTGAACATAGCTCTATGAAAATCTGTCTTATACTTAATACAAAATATCCAATTCCAAATGATGACACGATCCACAGACTAAGTCAAAAAGAGGATGGTGCAAATACTTTCCCCATATGAACGACCTACAAACCCCTCCAAACTACTCTAAGTAGAAATGCAGGGTGTTATCCATTTGGCATCTTGGCATACACCTGGCACTGTGGGTTTCAACATTTGGCGTTCTTTGAGACTTCATGATGAAAGAAAAGAACATTAAAATTCATTATACAACAACAAGCTTCCATCTTGTCACCATTCTCAACATACACATCCAACAAGTCGTTCATCCATCTGACCTTGCAATAGTCCCCTCAACATTTTACAACGCTTGGAAAAACACTTTAAATGGCTCTCAGACAGGAGCTCTCTGGTTTGTATAGCATATGGAATTTAGTGCTTGTTTAACACTTAAGTGGATGCTACTGTGGCTTCCTTGCGCCACATGGGCGATGATGTGGAGGGGAATTATATGTGGAGGAAGAGAAGAAGAAATGGAACAAAGTGGAAAATGAGGTAGCATACAACAAAAATGATTCTATCACACAGATAATAACATTTAACCTCAGAGAAGCATGAAGAGAGAAACAATCGGATGATGAATAATGGGCAAGGCAACATCAGTTTTTGGGATTGATTTTTTTTTGTTGCACGTTGATGTTGAACCCTCCATTTGGGTGGCGATGATGGCCCCTAAATTGTCATTTTATTGCCCATCCCGTTGTCATAATTTTGATACATTTTCCTCATGAAATAAAATCCCTTTCTAGACATTATTACTTTTAAATGGCCAAATTAGATGATTTTGAATTATGCTTATTTAAATTAATATGATTTGCTTAATTTCAATTGAATGTGCTTGTGCTTGGTATCTTAAGTGTTTTTTATATTTATTTTATGGTTTGCATTACATGAGATAATATGGTTTTGTAAATAGGAAGACTATATTCATGAAGAATTTTTATATCAATTTCATGCCAATCCACTAAGAGGGGTTCAACCTTCACAATATTGAACCTCTTCAAATATCAATCATATCTCAATTATTTGAGAGGATAAGAAATTCAAGGGATCCCCCCCACCCCACCTATAAATGAAGATCATGATTACTTGATACTTTTGATGATAGGTTTTCTGACACTTCGAAGGAAACCAGAGCAAGGATTGCCAAACATGGCCAACACAGGCTAGGCCATGGCGGCTACTCGAGGTTACAATCATGAATTGTAAGTACACAAACATCTTAACAATATTATTTGTATCACCTTACAACTTTCAGGTCATTGCATCCAATAACATTAAAAATACATATTCTTATGCAATGCATGGCGATGACTTTGGAACTGAAACCACGGAGGAAGACCTCCGACTTGGTTACGAGTATGGCTATAAAGTTATCGTTTATCGTAGGAAAATCATGGGGAAGACCCCAAGATCCAGTTTGTGAGATAAGGTAAATAAAAATCCATCCACATTAACCTTTTATTACTTATAAAATACATAAATGTTTGATATCGTCCATAACTTTAATGTCTTACTTTGTTTTAATCAAGGGAGCAACACTATCAATGAAAACATTAGTACTGGACAACAATGTTTTGATAGTGTAGCGTGGCCAGAAGATCATGGTGTTCCTGAGCAACCCCATCCCAGTGGGGTGCAGCCCCACGATGTTCCTGTGACTGAGGCCCACGAACATAAAATGGTTGTATATTAATCATATACTTAATAATTTTGTACTTCTAATTTTTATTACTTATACATTTACGGTTTTGTCCTTATAAATTTTTCCGTTTCAATGGCAGAGAATGTCCTAGTTGAGCCTCCTCGACTGAAAATCAAGAGTACATGGAAACCATTCCAATGGTGCCCATTAGTGGACTAGGTAAATAATTACATTGCAAATAATTTTTTTAATATTAATGAACTACTTCAATGATATTTAAAAATTGGCCATATAAATTTAACATTTTTTGTTTTTGTAGGCAATGGCCCCTTAAAGAAACCTCCACATCGTGGGTAGAGACTAGGCGTGCTCGACGTGAGAGGACTAAAGCAACATCAGTTGTTGAAGAGCCCCTAGAAAATGAAGACACGGAGGTTGATGAATTACATAAGAACTAGGCTAGAAAACTAAAGAAGACTAAAAGAAAATTATAATGTATAATAATTTTATAAGACAGATCGATGTACATTATATAACTAGTATATTTGGAACATATTTTGGATGATAAATCTCATTTATAAAAACTCTTTTTTATGACACATACCTTTGAATGGTAAACTTCATTTATATCTTTACAATCACTTTTTATCAATTTTGAATATTTTTAATGCATATTTTTTATTAGAATATAGATTGGGTATTGGGGAATTGAGAGTGATGTGTTGGGGGGGAGGGGCATAGGAGATTCCACCTTCACGTGATTGGCCCTGTTCAATAGAGAAAATAATATTGAAGCTGTTTATTCTTGGAGCAAACCTCTCTCGATCCAACAGAGCAACAACATAGTCAATGTTGACTTCGTTGTTGCTCCTTCAGATTGAGGGAGGTTTTCTCCAAGATCAGACGAATTCAATAAATTATTCTAGAAACTAAGAGGAGATTATTCAGCCCGTCACATATGAGATGTGTGTGTGTGTGTGTATGTGTGTGTGTCACTATTTAATCTCCTCTAATATGTATTTTCCAAAAAAGAATATCAATGGTGTTTACTATTTGCAATCTTGTCGGTTTTAATTTCTATTAGGATGTATTGACATGTCTTAAAAGTATTTTTGGGTTTTTACTAAAAACTAAATATAATTCTGTTTTTATTTACTATAGTATGCAGTTCACGCATTTGCAGATGGTCTAGATGTTGTACTAATGGCTCATGAAACACTTAGTGGACTCTAACCTATTGATACTTTGACAACAGTAAAGGCTCAACATGACATTGTATGCATTATAGTCTCTTTTCCAAAGGAAATGGTATTCTCTTTTTCACATCCATCAATATAGTTGTGTGGCATCTACTCTCTTTTGAAAGTTGAAACTCATTCCAAAATTATTTTATTTTTCTTGATGCTCGGTTCGACACTTCTGTTGTATGATGTACACGCTTTCATGGTTGTTGGAACTATTTTCTTGTTCACCATAAACTTCCTCACGTAACATGCAACAACCAAGTTCATCCAAAAACTCCTATGGCACCTCAAATGCTTCATCAAGAACTGCCTTAATATACTTAGCAACTTGGCTAGCCAACTGTTGGTTGGGTGTAACACCACACCACTATGTTTCCAACACTTCAACATGTTCCAAATATGTTGATGTGTTTTCTTCAACCGTTTGTTGGTCATTGAAATTAGTGCTTCATTCCTCTAAGGCACTCAAAAGTTGCCCAATTTCTTCCACAGTTGGAAAAGGTTGTACCAAAACCTTCATTTTTCTTAAGTTTTTTTGAGTTTGTCTCATCACAAATTTATTGAACACCCTATTTGAAATGGTTAACCACTCTCCTATAATAACCTTCAATTCTAGTTCACATAGACCCTACTAAACATTACATAGAAAAAATTCTTCATTACTTTCATCTTGTTGGTCTCTACAATGATGAATCACACTCAACAGGTGATCAAACTAATGAACCCTTTCTTGAATTGTTTCATCATATTGCAATCAAAGGTTTTCCTAGATAAGTGCTTCAACACACTACTCAAACTACATGCTAAAGTTGTTATCTATCAAAAACTTGGCATCCTCATGGTTTTCCACTACTAGTGAACTTTTGTTAGTGCAACACATTTTCCCTTGGTGAGTGCCCATGTCAAGAACATCTACAACTATCGCTATATCAAGCCTCACCGAGGAATTATATTTTTTTTGTCGATTGTTGAAAAATACTTTGAATCTTTGTTTGTTACTTGCTTAAATTATGCATACTTTTTTGTGACATATATTCTGTATGGTATACTGCTTAGGTTTTCTAGTCATTTGCTTTCACTACTAATTAATGTACATCTACAAATGAATCAAGGATGACTTAGCTGAGAGCATGGGAATGTTTTTGTTAAATTTTTCTAACATGGAAACATCAATTCACATTAAAGGAAATTATTGTCAGGTTGACCATTGAAAAGTGATATATCCCTCATTCTCATTGTTGGGGCCATACACCTTGTCATTATTTCCTATGTTCGATGTACAAACTTCAAGTTGAATGTTCAATGAAAGATGGAATCATGATAATGGTTGGTTGTTGCAATTGATTAGATGCTAAATCTATGGTTGGGTGTACCTATATTGACTAGATAGGTAAATCCAAGACACTTTTCCATAATTAGAATCCAAACTAATTATGACCCTAGACCTTTCTTATGAACTTTTGTTATTTGATTAGTATATGCTCATATGGGACTAGTTATAATTTTTGTCATCTTAGGTTTCTATTTTTTTGGTACTAAGACTAAATTCATGTGCAGATTTATTTTTGAAATGTGGAGGATATGTGACTAAGGTAAGTTAACCTACTCCAATAGGATGAATATTGAACAATAAAAATAAGATTGGTTGGAACCCATAGCTCCAACTTGGATTTCTATGAGAATATTATCTATTGTACTATTGATGTGTTCAAGGTGTCAAATAGGATATTATCTATTGGTTTATTGCCTATAGTTAAAATTCATGCAAACAAAATAGTAGAATCTTTTTTCATTTTTTTTAAAATACTCAGATCCTGTCACTCTTGCGACGAATCGTATCGTTAATGGTATTGATAGTTCATCGATGGTATTGATAGTTCGTCGCTCGTGATGATATCCTTAGGTCTTCTCACTCACGACGATCTCCTTAGGTCGTCTCGCTCGCGACAACATCCTTGGGTCGTCTTTCTTGTGGTGAGCACCTTAGGTTGTCTTGCGTGTGAAAACATCCTTGGGTCATCTTGCTTGCGGAGATCTCCTTGGGTCGTCTTAATCACAATGATATTATTCAGTCGTCTCACTCATGACAACATCCTTGGGTTGTCTCACTTGCGATGATCTCCTTGGGTCATCTCACTCGCGACGACATCCTTGGGTCATATTACTTGCGATGACATCCTTGGGTATTCGCGAGGGCGACAATATCCTAGGTTTGTCTCAATTTCCCAGACATGTGATGCAATGTTTGGGGGTCCAAGCTTCGTCGCCATCTCCACGACATAACATCACAAGAGCGTCAAAATGACTTTCACAACATGACCCAAATTTAATAGTGGGGGTGGCATAATGTCGAGAGAAATGGAACAGTAGCGCCTATGGCTGGGAGGAATGTCCCTTGTACATAACCAGTTGATTCACCCATTAAAATATAAGTTTCAGTTATGTTTTATGATGATGTTCTTTTAGATCCATTGCAACAATTTACAAATCAATGTTTCAAACCAAACAAATGTGGTCCATCATCAGGATAAGGTTACTGATAATATTTTCTTCATATCTTATCTCGATGATGGACCACATTTGTTTGGTTTGAAACATCAATTTATAAATTGTTGCGATGGATCCGAAAGAACATCAACAAAATACCACTTATCAAAGAAGTTTTAGAAATGAAATGTTTTATGATGTTAATTTTGTTGTGTATACATTTTTAAATGAATGTTGTGTTTTCTTGAATGGTTGTAATCATGTTTTTTATTTGTTGTGTAAATGCATGAGTAATTTGGGCTCGCTGCCCTTGTTAAATTTTATTTTGTTAGGGAATTGTTAGCACAAATTTCCACCCTCCAAATGAGCTGATAAACCTGTTATAACAACGATCAAAACTTGGAAAATTCAATGAGAAAATCCCCAAATTCATCGACTAGACCCCACGTCGTTTGGGCTAGTTCTTTCTAGCCTAAGAGGGGAGTGCCTAAGGTGATTTACCGCTATCCTAATACTGATTTTCTACATTAAATGACAAAAAAAAAACCATTGTTATGTTTTGGACAGTGTGTTAAAACTTTCCAAAACGACTGGTAAAGATAGTTTGTTCGCTTGGAGGGATCTAATAGAGTTAGCACAATGAATATATAAAGAAAATAGAAGAGAAAACTACTCGAAATATCAATGAAATCACAATGAATAGTTAAGGAGAATGACAAATCAGATTTCAAAATTAACCAAGTACCATCAAGAAACAAGGTTCGAACACAAACACACGATTTCTTTATTGATAGGCTTGCAAGAAGATTGGTTGCGCCACAATTGGAAAGTCCACAATTGATACAACGATCACTTTGCTCAAAGAAGAGTCAATAGACTAAGAGCGAGAGAGAGGAATGAAAATGAGAAACCATGCTAGTTGCTGCAATATTTGATGCTTGACAATGAATAAATCTCTTTAATATATAGATGAGAGGAATTATCTCTCCATGTAATAATAGAGAATTTTTTTATTTAGAATTTCACTTTACAGTAAAAACAAAACTTGTCATGAATTTTGTTAGCTTTCTAATGATTATTTTTTGAATTTTTTTTATTAACATTTGATATGTCAATTTAGTGTTTGTTTCACAATATATTCCTTAAAAATGAAGGCACTGATAATGACTTATGCTTATTGACACCAATTTACTCATTATTAAACTTTTGTTTATGAATAAAATATGCTACAAGAATCTAAACAGACTCTATTAAAGTATGACTATAGTTTTGAAGACAATAGATGAATATTATAATTACTACATTTTTTTGAATTTGACCAATTTGAAAGAGTTGCATATTTTAAACGCGTTTAGATTGACACCATGTATCTTCCTTAATTTTTATTTAAAAGTAAAATCTAAAAGTACCATTTTGAAGAGGATAAAGAAAGGTTCTATAATATAAATTTTCCATAATTTTCAACTGTGTATTATTGTAGATATTGATTTTTCATTTCACTGAATCATTATGTCATACAAAAATAATATGCAGACTTGTTTTTATAAAATTAACTAAAATTACTAAAAAAACAATTAAATTGAATACAAACTGTATCAAATGAAAGTAGATTCAATTCTTGAAATGTTGGTACTAGTTCTGAAACCAGACTCATAGTATTTTAAGGAGTCAACTCCTCCCTAAGTTGGAGTAAGTTGAATTGAACACATACTTTTATGAAAGTGCCACAGTTACAGGTTTTCGGCCGAACTAATAGTTCGACCAGAAGTTAGTTTTAATGGAAATTGTTAGATTTAAAATTTATGTTAGATCTTTCAAGGGTGCTTTTAGATTTAACTTTCAGAAGAAAAAACATTTCGGCCGAACAATTCAAGAGTTCGGCCAAAAATGTGTCATTAGCAATTTTCATGACTTGATTCTAACGAAAGTGTTACCCAAATTCGTGATTTAGATTTGATTTTCCGCAAGGAATCCAAATTGACAATTAAAATCAACATGCGATCCATGGTGCTCAACTTGCTAAAAATAAAAATCTATGACAAATCATCCCAGAAAAGATCCAAAAGACTCAGAATGTCTCAAGGATCAATACTATGTGCTCATAATCTAAATCCGGGGTCTAGAGTTCAAATTGCCAAAAATGGAAAGTTCTTGCATGTCGCCCGGAAAAGTGCTACCAAGCATAAAATCATGGAAGGACCATCCTTGTATGCTAAGAAATCCTCCAACTGTCAAGACACCCACTCAAACAGTGTCTCCTAAAAAGTAGCAACACATGTTGTATGTAGACATATCTCTTAAATGCATTGGAAACCAAGATGACACTAACTATGAACCAAACAACCATATACCAATCATATAATTGTCTATAATGGGAACCACCCTCCTGCTCAACACAAGTTTTAATCTCTGCGAGAATCTTAGAATTTCAACCAATATAGTGCATGTTGGATCTTAACCCTTAAGATTTTCAAGGGTGAAAATATAGGGGTTAACAATGATGACTCAAGGGGACAAGATCCCCCTGTGGGATGTCAAGAACCATATGAATCTTTTTGTCTCTAAAAATAATGCTCCATGAGAACTATGAAAGATATACCAATGATGCTCTAAAGAGATATGTACCAAAATATACCCATGTAAATGTGTGGAAGGAAAGAAGGCCCTGTAAGCCGAAAAAGAAGACCTGGTAAACTGACCTGTGATACCAACTCCTGTCCAATGGTCCATGGAGTAAAATCAATATAACACCTCCCATTGATACACTTAAATACAAGGGGTCTCATCAAAACCCACTACCTTCTACCACCCAATATGTACACTCATCCCCACAGTAAATGTGTTGATGTTAACACAAGGGAGAGAGTCACTTAATCATATGTCAATACTATAAATACCTGTCAAGTGCGAAGAAACACCACCAATAATGACAATGAGTCCTAAGGTACAACCACAACCTATCACTGTGAAAGATGTTCCGAATTCAAACAATGACAAGGATCATCCAATCAAGACCCAATGATACTCAGCCTTGTCAGATGCGAGATAACCGCCAATGAGGCTAATAGATACCAAGGTGCTCAATTTATGGGTCATCTATAGATAATGTGTTGAAGTCGATACATAATGACCTGTTGAAAAGAAAAAACAATGATGTCTCTCTTCCCTCAGCCCAAAATGATAACTCAAGAAGATCAAGATGAAAGAACCAGGTACCATATCCCTATTGTTGGATGAGGGGGGCGACTAACTCAAAGAATAGGACTCAATGATAAGAGATGAGGATACAAGACATAATATGACTCAAGACACTCCTATGTCTCCTCAAGACTACCCATATTAAAGGCTCAATGCTTTGGGAACAATGACAAAACGGGACCCCCATCTAGGCTCACACTAATAATAGACACAAAGGCTTGGCATGTGAAATATTTGACATTCAAATTTTAACCCAGGAATAACAATTATGGACATCCATTTATTTAGAAAGGAAAGACACACAAGACTTGACCACATGTTGATATAAAAAGGAAAAAAAATCAGCGACACCTATGCAAAAGATTGGAATAAATACAGAAGGGAAAAGGGTATGCAAGTAAAATGTATATTGTTGTCCTAAAATCTGAAAAACATCAACGAGCTAAACTACTGAAAATAGAATGCGGAAAAGGAAAAGGACCTACTCTAACACCCCCCAAAAACCCCAAAATTGTTTGAGACTATGTCCCACATTGAAATAAGAGTTTTAAGAATTTCCCATTAACATGCAACCCTATAATTTCACCCTCAAAATCAACCAATTGAAATGTGTTAGGCCCAATTGATGAATCAATGATGTGTGGGCCCAACCAAAGATTATCAAACTTGTTGTGGTCACCTTATTTCTCATTTTTCTTGTCCCACAACAAGACCATATCACCAAACTAGAATTTCTTTCCTTTTTCCTTTCTGTCAAACACCTTTTTGATATGTGCTTGATAATCTGTAAAATGTGTATAGACCATAAGTCTATCTTCCTCTAGTTACACCAACTCATCGATGCGGTTTTGCAATGATTCTTTGTTCGTGGAAAATTGTCCCAATAATTTATATGGATGAAAATTCATGTTAATAGTAAAAATTGCATTCAATCCATAGACCAACTCAAAAGGACTCTTATCAATTGATCTTTTCCTTGTGATTTTGTCTTCCCACAAAGAAAATTTGAGACAACTATCCCAAGCTCTCTTATTATCCCTGACAAATTTCTAATTATCCTGATTATATTCTTGTTACTTGACTTTGCTAAACCATCCCCCTATGGTTAATAGTTGGTAATTGCATGGGCCAAAGTCATTCCATACTAAGAACCAAAGGCAAGCAACTCAACTGATTGAAACCCACTAGCATTATCAGTCGTGATCTTATGTGGGACACCAAATTTAGTGATGATATTGTCCTCCAAAAACTTGATAATAGTAGCACTAGAAGATGTCCTGAGTGGCACTGCTTCTACCCACCAAGTGAAGTCATCAGTGGCTACTAGTATCCATGTATGTCCTGCATTGGAACTCTGTTAGAACTTCCAAATAAAATCAAGGCCCCACTGTTGGAAAGGGGCCTCCACAATGAATGGATCCAAAGACAAAGAAATAATCTTATGGTTTCCTTCAAATCTATGGCATGCCTCACATGCTTGAACAAAATATTTCACATCTCTAAAAAGTGTTGGCTAATAGTAGCCTACACACATAATCTTGTGTGTAATGGTTCGAGCAAAAAAATTCCCACTACATACTCCATAATGAAGCTCTTTTAAGAGCTCCTTGGACTCATCCAAGTCCACACATCACAATATCACTCCTTCAGGATTCCTCCATCCTAATCATCCCTACCACAAACAATACTTGGCAACACAAAGTTGCAAAGATTGCCTGTGCACCTTGGTAAAGTTAGGGGGATATGATAAATTTTCCAAATATAAAATTATATCTCGATACCAATATGAACTCTTGAAAGGATTGGTTAAGATATTTACCTAAACACTTACCTGCTGATCCTCCATGGCCTCCAAGTCCTTTTCTTCAATCAACTTTTCTATTCCTGGGCCTCTTACCAACTTGGTAGGTGTTATGACCCAAGGGGGGCATATATATGGCTAAATGTATATGATATGACCCCAAGGGGGGGGAATATATGGGCCTAAATGTACATGTAACATGTAAATACATATGTAATAGGGTCGACCTAGTGATAAAGGGGCCTCATGTGAAAGTGTGAATAACTATATATAAGAGATCTTGTATTCATTATTGACATGTGAATTGTGAAGTATGAAAGGTATTTGGTTATTTGGAGGCAGTTCCTCTATTATTTAAGGATTTATTGTGTAACTTGTCTATATTGGAGTTGTGCTCCACGTTGAAATTCTGTACATGGTGTGTACTTCTCTTATTTTTTGATATTTTGAGCATTTTGGTTCATAACATTTGGTATCAAAGCTCAAGGTCTTGGGGTTTCGCTGCTGCATTTGAGACACCTTGGAATTTTCACTATAAAGTTTTTTCTACGACATTTCAGAAGGAAACCCTTGGAGTATATTTAGTATATGGAGCAAAGTATGTGGGGTTCAAAATTCATCTCCCGAGGCGTTATACTTTCGGAGATATAGCATGTGTAAGATAGGGTTATGGAATCATCATGAACTTAGTCATTGCAGAATTTTAGCTATAAATTTTTAAAGTTTTAGACCCTGAAATCTAGAGGATATTCATAGAAATTATCAAGGTATTTTTGATAAAAATTTCAGCTTCAAGGTCATATTAATTTTGTATATACATCCTGTGTAATATAGGGTAGCGAACTAGTCCTATTGACTAGTCTCAAATAGGTGTTCCGGGTAAAACAAACATAACTTATTTATAGAGCATCCAAATTGAGGGAGACTAGTTTCATTGAATAGTGGACAAGCCATATTATTTCTAGTACAATTTTCATAATTTTATATAAATTATTGTGCGTGGGGCACGCTATACAAGTGCTCTCTATCAGAAAGGCCAAAAATCAACAAGGTGTGGGGAAGTTATCATAATTTCCACTTGGCGCATCCAATTTTGGCCAGACCTGTGGCATTGCAGAGAAGCAATTTCAGAGTAATTCAGGTCACAATTTCAAACTGAGAAGGGCCAAAATTGTAGAGATACATTATAAGTAAGGTCGGCCAGGAGGACAAACTCCAAATCAGGGTTTCAAAGGTATGTTCACTTAAAACTATCATAACTTTTGTTTGGAATGTCGGATTGAGATGATTCAATATCCATTGGAAAGATAACACATAGAAGAGAATACTGGAACAAGGATTACAACTATTTGAGATATGTATCCTTAATATATTGAGATTTTTATTTGAGGGTTGGGATTATACCTCAATTAAGGATCAATGGAAATACCTAAATTTACAGGAGATGAAGATAAAGATGAAATCAATCCTATGGAATGGTTGAGGCTGGTAAAAGAATATAATATGACTCCTACGAAGGAAAAATATTATTTTTTTGATGAAGCTTGGAAGTGGTGGATGAGTGTTGATCAAAATACTAGATGGTACTGCACATGGGAAGAATTTGAAAAACTCTTCTCAGATAAATGGATTAGGGATACAAAAATAGAGGAATTGTATAGAATTCAAGATGAATTAAAAAAAGCAAAGAAAGAGATTAAGAAGAAGGGTGAGGATCTATCTAAGATACAATCCCTTAATGAATCACTCATTAAGGAGGTTAAGAACTTAAAGCAAGAAAATAATAGTAAATCAAAGTGGGAAAATGATGAGTCAAGAGAAGATTTGAAAAAGAACGATGAAGAGATATGTAGATTATGAAACCATAATAGAAAACTATTGGATGAGGTCAAGAGATTGAAAGAAGAAAATAAGAAAAGTCCAAATCAAGAAGAAACAAGGATATTGGATGAATAATCTACCAAAAGACTGGAAGATGAAATTTGCATGAAGGTTGAGGAATCCTTAAATACTGATGAGGTAAAATTAGAAATACAAGCCAAAATTGAAGAAGGACATAAAAAATTGTTAGATGGGATCACATTGCAACTTCAAAAGGAGAAAGAAGACAAGATTCAAGAAGGTCAATAGAAGATACTTGAAAATTTTTAACTCCATATAGAGGATGTACATACCAAATATGATGGTATTATCTCGAAGGATAGAGTAATCAAATACCAAACAAAGATGATCGAGGATTCCATTGTCGATGAAAACAAGATAGATGAAATGCATATGTAGAGTGAAGGAAGACCATCAAATGTGAAACCATATTGACACCCTCATTACCAAGAAACATTTCAAGGAAGACAAGAAGGGAGATATAAACATTATGAAGGAAGAAGATGTAATACTTGTCAATATTCATGGAATAAGGGATCACCAAACTACTCTTCAACAAGATATTATCAGAGACCAACAACGACTATAAATTGGAGAAGCTTCAACAAAAATACATGGAATCAAAGGAAATAAAATTATTCAACAACTAGACACCAAGGATTAAGACCAAAAATAATTGATTTTGGATGGATAGATCATCAACAATGGAATGAAGAAAGCAGGAACACAAAAAAATTATATTACGTGGTTTCATCACATGTGAAGCCTTTAAATGCAAAGCTTTGAGGAAAAATCTTTTTGAAGGAGGGTACTATGTTATGACCCAAGGGGGGCATATATATGGATAAATGTATATGATATGACCCCAAGGGGGTGATATATGGGCTTAGATGTAAATGAAATGTGTAAATACATATGTAATAGGGTCGGCCTAGTGATAAAGGGGCCTCATGTGAAAGTGTGAATAACTATATATAAGAGATCATGTATTCATTATTTACAAGTGAATTATGAAGTATGAAAGGTATTCGGTTATTTGGAGGGGGTTCCCCTATTATTTAAGGAGTTATTGTGTAACTTATCTATAGTGGAGTTGTGCTCCACGTTGACATTATGTACATGGTGTGTACTTTTGTTATTTTTTGATATTTTGAGCATTTTGGTTCATAACAGTAGGCCTCACTTCTAAGTCATACTCTTGGATATTTGTGACCTACCTGCCCTTGGTCCCCTTACAATTATTCTAAACCAAGATGTCTTTGACCATGGGGCGGGGAACATAAGCATTGAGCAACAATACATGAATTCCAAAAGTAAGGCTTGAAGCGCGACAACCTCTTCACAAGAGCATAGGCTTGCTTCTCCATCGGTTTCTAGTTCAATTATGCTCCTTGCAAGCCTTTCTCATGAAGTCTATGGGATTGTCCAGTCCATCCTCATTTTTCTGGAATAACACAATAACCATAGTTGAATCAGAAGAAAAAGAGAAAATTTGGAAATCTTTAGCATAATTAGGACTAATAAGAACATGTGAGTGACACAAATTCTATTTAATGTCATCAAAATCCTTCTTGGCTTCGTCACTCCACTTGAGGTCATGGTATTTATTCAACATATCTGATATGGGATCAACTATCTCCACAAAGTTAGGCACAAAAGCCCTCACAAAGTTAATCCTACCGGATAATGACTGAAAACCCTTCTGGCTAGATGGAAGAGGGATCTCCATAATTCCTTTGACCCTTTCAAAGTCTATCCTTATTCCCTATTTGGACACAATGTTTCCCAAAAAATTTCCCTCAAACTCCCCAAGAATTGATTTCTTTGAGTTGAGTGAGATACCAAGCGATCCACACCTATCAAAATATTTTTCTCAAATGATGAATATGGTCATCTCTATTCTTTGAATAAACAATCAATTCATCTTGATATACTAATATGAATTTAAACAAATAATCTAAAAAAGAAAATTCCATATCACGTTGAAAAGTTGCACCAACATTCATCAATTTGAAAGGCATACAAATATATGAATAGGTTCCCCAAGGAGTAATGAAAGTTGTCTTATACTTGTCCCACTTGGGAATCAATAACTGTTTGTACCATCCAACATGGAAATCATACTTGATCCGATCACTGCTTGAAGAATGTCTTCCATGCTAGGAAAGGGGTAGTTATCTTTAAGACACACATGATTCAAATTTCTAAAATCAATACAAATGCGAATCTCACTTGATTTTTTCCTTACCAACACACAGTTGGCTACCCAGTGAGAATACACGATTGGCTCAATGATCCTTGCTTCAAACAGTTTATGGAGTTCCTTATGAATAATGGGCGCCATCTTTGGGTTCATAAATATCAATACCTACCTAAAAGGTTTGGCACCCTCTAGTAATGGTATCACATGGTTAATGATCTTTGGGTCATAGGATTTAATCTCATCATAAGACCATGCGAATACATCCCTGTACTCCCTTACCAACCTGGAAATATTCTTTTTATCTTCCGATGTGCATCCCTTACCAACTTTGATGATTCTTTGTGTATCCTTGTTGCCAATGTCCACCTCATCAACCGATCATCAAGAGAAGATTTATTAGTTCCTTGAAAATCATCGAACCTATCAAATAAATATTCTAATGACACTAAACCCTTAGGAATTTTGTCACTTTTAAGATAAATCATTGGCACCTCCTCACCTTCTTGTATCTCATCAATGTTATGATTAGGAAACTCATTAGCAGAAATACAAAAGTTCAAAATATGTCTATCATCTTCAAAAACTTGCTAAGAGCCTATGTTATCTGGAACAAAAGGATGAAAATAAACCTCAACTAAGTGCGTAATATAAGGGTTAGTCATCCGAGGTGTAAACAAGGTAGCAACAATTTCCAAATAATCAACCATGTCCTTTAAAGTTATATCAATGTGAGAAAATTTAAATGCATCAAAATACTCAATCTCATCCCATACTGTGTGTCTATACCTTTTAAGCCATTGGTTCCGAGCTTCACACTTCATTCTTACCTAATTCACGATGAGCTCATAATCACCTTCAACCTTTAGTAGATTGATTCCCATCTTCCTAGCCTTCTGCAATCCAAATAGGAAAGCCTCATACTTTGCCATGTTGTTAGTATGATCAAACTCTAAGCGTGAAGAACATGGAAATATTATGCCTGAAGGACCAATGGTGACAACCCTTGCACCTAATCCCTGTCGTGAACTCGCACCAACAAAAGTTATAGACCAAACCTGAGAATGCTCAAGTTCACTCTATGGAAAAAAATGCATCGACACTTTAAGAATATTTAAGGGGATGTATGTGCCCATATCTGTCTCTTGCACCTATGGGTCTTTTATGTCTAACTAAAGGCAGTCATTGTCTCTAACTCGGGGGTACACCTTCATAAAAAATACTTTCTTTTATTCAACCATGTATCTCACAAAGTGATATTGAATATCAATATGCTTTGTCTTTGAATGATAATCTGGGTTCTT
>JASDQU010225435.1:0-12292 GCA_032191745.1 Picea mariana | reverse complement strand
ATTTAGAGGACAACTGAGTTTTCACATCCTGAATAATCTCCTTGTTGTTTCCTATCAGCAACATGTCATACACATACAAGACCAAATAAATCAAATGGTCATCAATTAATTTAAAATACACACATTGATCCTCTTTGATTCTTGTGAAGCCAAGTCCCAACATATAAGTATCAAATTTTTGATACCACATCCTTGGTGATTGTTTTAAACCATACATGGATTTTTTCAGCTTGCATACCAACTCCTTCTTTCCCTTCACAACATAACCTTATGGTTTCTTCATATAGATTTCTTCTTCTAGATCCCCATGTAGGAATGCTGTCTTCACATCCATTTTTTCTACTTCAAAATAAAATGCAACAACAACAGATAAAATAAATCTTATAGAGGTTAACTTGGCAACGAGAGAAAAAATCTCACCAAAATCAATTCCCTCAACCTGGGAATAACCCTTTGCTACTAATCGAGCTTTGTATTTCTCCACTTTTTCTTTTGCATTCAGATTATTTTTAAATACCCATTTGTTTCCAATGGGCTTTCTTCCATTCGACAAATCCACTAGATCCCAAGCCTCAATCTTATCCAAAGATTCAATTTCTTCGTTCATGGCCCTTTTCCAGATATTTCCATCCTCTAAATCCACTGCCTCCTTGACAGTTCTAGGATCATCATCAGTAATAGACAAAGCAAAATTTGAACGGAAATCAGATGGAGTATACCTTTCCGGTAGCCTTCTTTCTCGAACCGATCTCCTCAATATTGGAGTATGAGGATCTTGTTCTTCTGATCCCTATTCTTTTGTAGAGTCTGACTCATCATCCTTTAAATCAAACTCTATTTTATTTGGTTCTTCCTTACTTGTTAGGAGTTCCTATTTAACAACATCCTTCATTTGTCTAAATACCACATCTCGGCTATACACTACCATCTTGTTTTCTAGGTTCCAAAGCTTATAACCTTTTAGACCATCTTTATATCCAATAAAGATACACTTTTTGTCCTTCTTATCTAGCTTACTCCTATTTTCCATTGGAACATAAACATATGCATCACAACCAAATACCTTGAGATGTGTGAGAGAAGGTTCCTTTCCGGTCCATACCTCTTGTGGAGTCTTGTCGTCCAACGCCAATGAGGGTGATTTGTTGACTAGGTAACATGCAATACGCACTGCCTCTGCCCAAAATTATTTCCCTAACTTGACACCACCAAGCATGCACCTTGATTTTTCCATCAGCGTCCTGTTGATCCTTTTTTCAACTCCATTTTGTTGACCTGTATATGGAGTAGTCTTTTGCCTTTCCATACCGCACTTCTTACAAAATTCTTCAAATTCATTCCCATAGAACTCTCCGCCATGATCTGTCCTCAACACCTTAATTATTTTCTCTGTTTGATTCTCAACAAGAGCCTTAAACTCTTTAAACCTGTCAAAGAATTCATATTTCTTCCCGAGTAAATATATCCAAGTTTTCCTCGAGAAGTCATCTATAAATGAGACATAGTACATAGATTTTCCCAATGATGGGACCGACATAGGTCCAAAAACATCACTGTGAACTAGCTGTAAAATTCCTTCTGCCCTCGTTGCACCATAGGGGAATCTTACCTGATTTTGCTTCCCATATAAACAAGGTTCACAAAAATCAAAATCCAAAGACCATTTAGACATACCTTCAACCATGCCTTTACCGTGTAGTAGTCGAAGACCCTTCTCTCCGATATGCCCCAGTCTTTGATGCCACAACATAACCTTTTCTCCAGAGATTGTATGAGTTCTTTCTTCTTCAACTCCAATATCAGGAACAATGGAGCTATTACACCCACCACTAATAGTGCTTCCTTGCATCTTATACAAAGTTCCAAACTGAACTCCCTTCATCAACATCATTTCTCCTCAAACCATCCTGCAGGTTTCCTTTTCAAATATTGTTTTTACCCCCGCATCGTCCATTTTTCTTACATAAATCAAACTTCTAGCCAAACCTGGGATGTGAAAAACACCAGGTAGTTTTCTAATCCTTCCATCTATGAGCCTTAACTTGACTTTTCCTCGTCCTATGATTCTGGTTGTCGAATCATCACCTAGGAAAACATTACCTCCATCATACCTTTCATATTCATAGAACCACTCCCTGTGGGGAGTCATATGAAAGGATGCCCCTGAGTCAACCAACCGTTCCTCATGATCTGCATGTGTGCTTGAAGAAGCCAAGTACACATCCCCTCCTTCCTTGGAGGTATTTTCTTCTGTAGAAGTAGATTCTTTAGATCCCTTCTTTTTATCAAGTTTGGATTTACACTGGTTCTTGTAGTGCCCTTCTTTTTCACATATCCAACATACCTTTACAAACTTTCTGGGAGATTTAGATCTACCCTTAGAATTAGATATCCCACTTGAGAACTTAGATCTATTTCTTTCCTGGGAACATCCTCTTGCAAATAATGCGTCTGTGCTATGTCCTTCCATATTATTCTGTCTCATCTCCTTCGACAACAAGGATGAGACCACTTCACAAAACTTCAAGGAAGTTGTATTACTACCTATGGCCACAACCAGACTATCCCACGAGTTTGGTAAAGAACAAAATACACTGATAAATTTATCTTCATCTGAAGTTTTAATCTCAATAGATACTAACTGACTTACCACAGTATTGAAAGCATTCAAATTCTCTGCCATCGAGTCTCCATCTCTCATCCTCGGGTTATACAACTTCTTTCTCAGGAATAGTTTATTTACTAGGGACTTAGACTGATACAACTTCCCCAACTTTTCCCATAAATCCTTGGCTGTAGCTTCCTCTGACACATTCAGTAATATTGAATCAGAGAGACACAGTCATATTGTGCTCTTTGCCTTCCGATCCAACTTTTTCCAGTCATCTGTTGAAGTTCCTATAGGTGAAGTACCTGGATCTACCGTGATCCACTGATCTCTATCCACCAATAGATCTTCCATCTTGAGCTTCCACATATCAAAACTTTGCCCATTAAACTTCTCAATCTCCATCTTCGAATTTCTTGCCATTTCTTTACACCTGAAAAATCAATACCACAGATCTCTCACTGCAGGCTTATCACAGTCCCGAGCCAAACCATTGACCACAAAGCTGTCCCCATGAAGCCAACAAAGCTATGTTACTAAATGTAGATTTTAACCTTGTACAATATTTACTGCAAACGTATTTTCAGTAAAAGAATAGAAAAGATACAATGGCAAATACAAACATTACATATAAATGTTTCCCCTGGAAACCCAAACCAGGAAAACCAACATATTCTATATTCATTCATAGTGATACATTGTTTACAATACAATATACATATAGAAGCCAAAAAAATCCAAAAACCTAACCCAATGACCTGTATTAGTCAATAATCCTAATTCCTTAACCAGAAATAGAAAACCATCGGCAAAAAACCATGTGCTGAAAAACCACCTAAATATGTGACACGTTTCTCAAGGCATAATTTTTTTTTCGGGGGCACTGCACCCCAACCCCTGCATAGGGGGCTTCGCCTCCCCCTCTAACCCCCCTGCACACCCAACAAAGAATATAACACATATCCAACATGGAGTAAATACTAAAGGGAAAATACTATGCAAGGAAACTATAGATTGCTTTCCTAAAATATGCAAAAAACCAACAAGCTAAACTACTGAAAAGAGAATGCGAAAAAGGAGAAGGACCTACTCTAAAACCCCCCCAAAACCCCAAAATTGTTTGGGACTATGTCCCTCATTGAAATAATAGATTTAAGCATTTCCCATTAACAGACAACCCTATAATTTTACCCTCGAAATCATCCAACTAAAATGTGTTAGGCCTAATTGATGAATCAATGATGTATGGGCCCAACCAAAGACTATCGAACTTGTTGTGGTCACTCGATTTCTTTTTTTTCTTGTCCCACAACAAGACCATATCACCAACCTGGAATTTATTTCCTTTTTCCTTTCTATCAAAGACCTTTTTGATATGTGCTTGATAATCTGTAAACTGTGTATAGGCCATAAGTCTACCCTCCTCTAGTTGTTGTTGGGTATGTCTTATATTATTTGCATGTGTGTGTATGGGCGCGTCAGATATGAAAATTGCGTCATGTGCGTCGGGCGCTTTCCTAGGGGTGTCCCAGGGGGGGTAGGTATGCCCCCCCTGGTTACGCACAGTGCCCCAAATTTTGTTTTTGGGTAGTTTTTGCTATTTTTAATGGATTTTGCTATTTTTAGCGGTTTTGTAAATTAATCCCAGATTAAGGGATTAGGGTTTTGGTATCTACGGAATACCTAAAAACATTGTATATATATTGTATGGTGAATGGTGAAATTTGATATAATGAATATAAGAAAGGTTTTTCCGGTTGAGGGTTTCCGGTATAAATCTCTGTGTACTATGTGAATGAGCCATTGATTAATTTCTATTTTGCTTAAGAATCTATATGCATTGATTTACTTTGCAGGTTTAAAAAGTACAGTTGCATCAACTCATCAATATGGTTTTGCAAGGTTTCTTTGTTCATGGAAAATTGTCCCAATAGATTATATGCATGAAACTTCATGCTAATAGGAAAAAATTCATTCAATCCATAGACCAACTCAAAAGGACTCTTACCAGTTGATATTTTCCTTGTGATTTTGTCTACCAACAAAGAAAATTTTAGACGACTGTCCCAAGCTCTCTTGTTATCCCCGACTATATTTCTGATTATCCTAATTATATTCTTGTTATTTGACTCTGCTAAACCATTCCCATGTGGGTAATAGTTGGTTTCATGGGCCAAACTAATACCATACTAAGAAAATAATGATGGAAACTCAACTGATTGGAACACAATAGCATTATCAGTCATGATCTTTTGTGGGACACCAAATCTAGTGAGTATATTGTCCTCCAAAAACCTGATAATAGTAGCATAAGAAGATATCCTGAGTGAAACTGCTTCCATCCATTGGGTGAAGTAATCAATGGCTACTAGTATCCATGTATGTCATGCATTAGAACTCTGTGAGAACTACCCAATAAAATCAAGGCCCCACTGCTGGAAAGGGGCCTCCACAATGAGTATATCCAAAGACAAGACATGAAGCTTCCAGTTGCCTTCAAATATCTGGCATGCCTCACATGATCAAACAAAAGAGTGCACATATCTAAAAAGTGTTTTCCAATAGTAACCTACACATATAATCTTGTGTGTAGTGGTTCGAGTAGAAAAATTTCCGCCACACACTCCAAAAGGAATCTCTTTGAAGAGCTCCTTGGACTCATCCCAGTCCACAAATCGCAATTTCACTCCTTTAGGATTCCTCCATCCTAATAATCCCTGCCACAAACAATACTTGGCAACACGAAGTTGCAAATATTTCCTTTGGGTCTTGGTAAAGTTAGGGGGATATGACAAATTTCCCAAATATAAAATGATATATTGATACCAATCTGAACTCTTGAAAGGATTGGTTAAGAGATTTATCTGAACACTTACCTGCTGATCCTCCATGGCCTCCAAGTCCTTTTCTTCCATCAACTTCACTATTCCTTGGCCTCTTACCAAATTGGTAGGCCTCACTTCTAAGTCATACTCTTGGATATTTGTGATCCACTTGCCCCTGGTCCCATTACAATCCTTTTGAACCAAGATGTTTTTGACCATAGGGTGGGGAACATAAAAAACAATACATGAATTTCAAAAGTAAGTCCTGAAGTGAACCAACCTCTTCACAAGAGCATAAGCTTGCTTCTCCATCAGTTTGTAGTTCAATTCTTCTCCTGGAAAGGGCTTTCTCATGAAGGCTATGGGATGCTCCAATCCATCCTCATTTTTCTATAATAACACAACAACCATAGTTGAATCAAAAGAAAAAGAGAAAATTTGGAAATCTTTAGCATAATTAGGACTAATAAGAACAGACGAGTGACACAAAGCTCGTTTAATGCCGTCAAAATCCTTCTTGGCTTCATCACTCTACTTGAGGTCATGGTGTTTCTTCAAAATATCTGATATGGGATTGGCTATCTCCACAAAGTTAGGCACAAACCACCTCACAAAGTTAATCCCACTGAAGAATGATTGAAAACCCTTCTGTCTAGATGGAAGAGGGATCTCCATAATTCCTTTGACCCTTTTAGGGTCTATCCTTAATCTGTCTTGGGTACGATGTGCCCCAACAAATTTCCCTAAAACACCCTGAGAATTTGCTTCTTTTGGTTGAGTGAGATACCAAGCGACATGAACCTGCCAATTTTTTTCCTCAAATGATCAATATGGTCATCTCTATTCTTTGAATAAACAGTCAAGTCATCTTGATATACTACTATAAATTTAAACAAATAATGTAAAAAATAAAAGTCCATAGCACGTTGAAAATTTGCACCAGCATTCATCAAACCGAAAGGCATACGGATATATGAATAGGTTTCCCAAGGAGTAATGAAAGTTGTCTTATACTTGTCCACTTAGAAACCAATAATTGATTGTAGCTAGAAAAGCCATCCAACATGGACATCATACCTGATCCGGTCACTGCTTGAAGAACGTCTTCCATGCTAGGAAAGGGGTATTTATCTTTGAGACACACACGGTTCAAATTTCTAAAATCAATGTTGTCCCTTGACCAAGTTTTGAAGAATACTTGGTCATAATTGACCACTTTTGGGACTGTGACAGCTTGCCAAGGAAGGAGCGCAATGTGAAGTAGAAAGTAAGGAAGCAAGACCTATTTTTTGGGTCCATTTTAGGGTTTTGGGTTGATGTAACAGGAAAAGGGATGTCGGCCCGTGGGTTTACCCATGTTTAGGCCCATTTTGTAACCTATAAATAGGCAATGTAAATAGGGGAGAAGTAGTAAGATAGTAGTAATAGTAATGTAGTACATCTATGTGATGTATAGCTGAAAGCTTAGTGCTAGTAATTGGATCTGTGTGATCGGATGTATCTTAGAGTGCTCTGTGCCTGAGATCGGAAATCTAAGTGCAGTTTGGTGTATTCTTGTGTTGAAGAGAAAGGAAGAAGGATCTAGCGAGTTGCACAGATCTTCTGTCCTGTGTGAAGTGAGGGTCATTCAAGCTCTGTGTTGTAACTGCTTGACCAAGATAATATAAAGAAGACTTTGTGGACGTAGCCCTAGGGTGGGGGTGAACCACGGTAACTGTGTGTATGGTGCTTTGTGCTTCGATCTAATGTGTTTATCTCTTTCTTGCTAAGTGGTTTGATATGTTTAGATAGATCTATTGATGCTCGGTGCTTATGAGATATGAATGCATTCTAGATATGATATATAAGATGATTAGTGCTTGATCTGTTGAATCTAACCTATATTTTTGTGGCTAAGTACTGAATCACCTTTAGTATAAGTATTCATTGTGATGCTCTGTTCTTTCCGCGAAGTGTATTAATGAATGTATGTTAAGGAATAACTGATGCTAAGTGTGCTGTAAGAAAGATAATCACAGATCTGTGTCCCAGCTAAGGTTGCAAACATTTGAGTCTTGCAACCACCCCTGCCTTTACCTCGGGTGAGACTTCATCTGCTTCGCAGGTGTTGCCAAAAGGGCCGGTAGTTAGGGTTTTGTTGGTGCGCTCTTGAGTGTTGAACCCTAGGTTTTCCCCTGTGCCAACAAATGGTTCCGTTGCCGGGACCTGAAACTATGATTGCTGGGAACTGAAGAAGAAGAAGCCTTGTGCAAAATAATCTATGTGCGTAGATCTGTTTCCCTAGTGTGCAGTGTTCTGTTTGACCCGTGAAGCTTTTTTCTAAGAAAGAGAGGTCAGATCTGAAGAAGAGAGGTCAGATCTAAAGAAAGAGAGGTGAGATCTGAAGAAAAGAGGTCAGATCTGAAGAAAAGAAGTCAGATCTGCAAAGAAAGAGGTCAGATCTGCAAGAAAAAGGTAAGATCTGTAAGATCTGTGCTTTGATAAAGGTAAGAATAGTTAAAAGTCTTAGATCTGGAAGCTTTGTGCTCTATAGAAGTAAGATAAGTGAAATTTTTTGCTTCTAAAGCATGGATCTAGGTATGTTTGATAGATTTTGTCCTAGCTTAAAAACTAGGGCATTAATAGATGAAAGAAAGTTTGATATGAATAGATCTGATAAGTATAGTGATAGATATGTTATACCTATGCATCGAAAGAATGTTTGGAATAACAAGTGGATGCAGGATCCTAGAAAGAGTTTTTTGCAGGCTAGTCACCATGATCCTGGTGTGCAGTACAGAAGGAGTTGGGGAACATCTAAAGGAAAAAGAGGATTAACCCTCTGTTATAGTTGTAGAAGACCGAGACATCTTGCTAAGGAATTCCCTGGGAGAAGACCTATTTGCCTCTGTTGTAAGGATGTGGACCATGAAGTATTGGATTGCCCTAGAATGATTGCTAGGCTTGAGAAGTTGAATATGGAGCAAGCAAACCCTGAAGGAGATCAAGAGACCAAGATTATAGTAGAAACCCAGAAAGAATCAAAAAAGATATTACTACAGATGAAAAATACCTTGAATGACCACCGACATGTTAGGCTATCAGAGATCTTCAAATAAAAGGATCAAATCGAAGCAAGAATAGGGGACTTTGACATTGACTATACTCTTGATGAAGAAACACAAGTGAACATTATGCCAGAAAGAACTTGGGAAGCTATAAGAAAGCCTGCCATGATCCCTTCCCTAAGAGGAACAAGTTTCTTCAGAGGAAAGCTAGTAAACCTATGTGGAAGGCTCGCCCGGATACCTATGACTGTCAATGGAACTTCGACAGAGGAAGACTTTGAGATCATTAAATTTTTTGAAGACAATGCCTCATTTACCATGCTCATACAGAAACCTTAGATTGATAGAGAACACACCAGACGAAAAGAGGAAGAAATTTTTTTGGAACAGAAGAAGCAAGAGTTAAAAGACTTTATGACTAGAAGGATCGTGCACTTGATTGAAGAACAGAAGAGTAGATCACAGATATTCAATATTATCAACTTTGATTTCGATGCTAAGAGAACACTTGAGGATCTACAGAAGATCGAGTTACCTATTTTTGATACAGAAGAAGTATTATCAAGGAACCCTAGGAAAGACTTTCAATAGTGTTGAGACTCGAAATTGACATCCCCATTACCCTATTATACTCTTCATTTATACTTTTTTTGGCCTACATAAGCTTGGGTGAATGACAAGAATGCTACCATTAGCCAGTAATAAGGTCATAAGGTAAAGCATGGTTGATTCATGCATTTTGTGGTTTATAGAGTTAAGGAATTAAATATTTCATGTACTAATGCTTCAATTTGTCATATATAAATCTTTGACCTCTAGATATCCAGTGTTCTTGTACCATCTTAGCTATCCGGTACCTACGCACCGAGACTGCCACCGTCCGAATCCGGTACCAAAATCTCATCTATTGCGATCTGGTACCAACGACCACGCACTGTTATGATCCGGTACCAACGACTACACACTGTCATGATCTGGTACCACCTTTTGCGCACCGTCATGATCCGGTACCATCTACCTGTTACGATCCGATACTAATATGGAAGAGCCTAATGCACTAAGTTAAGTTCCATATCTCACCTAAGACAATTGGTGGACGTCTATTTTCTTTAGCAAGGCTATGATAAGAATAGTTTGTTGATTGCCTCATCCTCATGCACTTTGTGTCATGAGGATGAAGCTAAAGATGTAATCGAATGGTTGAACTTAACAACTGATTGATTTTCAAATCACTTCACCTCCTTGTGTTTCACGATTAAGACTATTAAATAGCCATGGCAAGGATGGTGGAAAGTAGGAGAGTTAGCATATTACCAATATGTAAAGCAGCGTATGATAGTACATAACATATTCTAAGTGGAGATTAATGGAATGCTATTTTATCTCCATATTCTGATTATCTATGATTAAGTGTGAGTTGAGTTGTTAACGAAATTTTGATTTTATGTTTTGAAATGTGAGTGAGAGTAATGTGTGTGTTGAAGAAAAGCCTCCTGTAGACTTCAGTAGCTGACTTGTTGAAGTGGCAAGGGCCCACCGCCCAACAAAGGTCATCATATTCATAGATTAGCATTAGCATTTGCTTTCAAGTAGTGTAAACATCAAATTAGCTAAATCTTTAACTCTGTTAGATGATAGCAGTACAACTTAGACTAGGATTTCATTTTATATAATTGTTTAGAGATCTTTACTTGCTCTGTTTTTTCATATGCCCTGTTTCTGTTCTCATGAATTTGATTTCCTTGAGTGATCATAGATGTTGGTAGCAATAGTCAAAACTATTTGGATAAGAACCAGTGAAGTTCATTGTGAACCACAGCAGAACCAACATATTAACTATTGAACTACCCATGCTATGCTTTGATGATTGATGTGTGATTTCCTTTCAGAAGTGTGGATTGCATAGTTAGTTTTCTGGGTCAGATAGTAGAGTTGATCTGTCAAATCAACTCCATCTCATACTTGCATGTGCCATAATGGAGTAGATAGCCTCTCTGTGAAAGACAACCAAAGTGCATTGCAGTTTGCTATTTTGATTTGTTTCCAACATACATAATCTAGTTTAATTCTATACTCGTGACATTAGAAATTACCTTTCTTACTGGTGTCTTGTAACTCTGTTGATTACAAATCCCAGATTGATAATTAATGAGTGCATTATACTAAACATATAAGTAGCACAACATTTTGGCACTGTTTTCGGGGACTTGCAAACAGTAGGAAGTGATTTTTAGCTTAGATTGTTTGCATAAATTTTAATGTTTTTAAAAAGGCTGCTTGAGGGAGGAGGATAAAACATTTAAGACATGAGTGAAGAGCCACGCAGCCACTAGAGTGGGGTTCTTCGAAGCCAGGTTGCCTTCTTACCTTCTAGATAGAATTAGGATTTCAATTCAGTTAAAGAATCAAATTTCCTTTTTATGCATAGATATAGAGATAATAAGGGTAGATTTGTAAGCTCCAAAGATTCAAAAACAACCCCCCCCACTAATCCAACTGACACTGGTGCAGGAAAAATTCCACCAACAGAAAATTCAAGGGGAGCCAGCAAGGCTCCAGAAGGAGAACCTAAAACGAAAGAATCAGTATTGGGGCAGGCAGAACGTGATTCTGCTGAACATTTAGGAGACACAAAAAATCCAGTTTTTGAACCATCCATTAGTAGAATGGCAGAAGAAGAAGGAAATGCACCCACAGAGACTGAGACCTTTGGGTTTCCAATCTTGGATATTTCCAGAAACATCAGCATGGAGAATATCCCACTATCATCGTTACCCACTTTCAGAAGTATGTTAACTGAAGACCCAGATTTATTTTTATTCAAGTTTGACATATTATGTAGAAGTTATAATTACTCAGACGATGCCCAAAAACTTAAGCTTTTTCCTGCTACAATGAAAGATTCAGCCTTAAGATGGTTCATGAGCTTAGGAGAAAATACAATCCTTTCTTGGGATCAAATGAAAGACACATTTTTATGAAAATACCAAGACTATTGTAAGGATAATGTTAAAAATGACATTTTTAAAATGCAACAAACAGAAGATGAAAGCCCTGAAAACTACTTAGAAAGGTTCTTATACAACTATCAAAAGTCAAAACTATTCACCACAGACCCAGCTGTAGTAAGAACTGTATTCTTGAAAGGTCTCAGAGATGATTGCATAGAAGTTTTAAACTTGTTGAGTTCATGAGATGTACACCAAAAACCTTTTGCAGAAATTACAGATTACTGTAGGAGATACTCAAGAGCACAAGCTAAAACAGGCAAAGGACCAAGAGATCCTTTTTAGCATAAATACAAAACAAAGCTCAGGGACTGTCACCAGAACTGAGTTAGGAAACTTATTGGAGAACATTAAAACATACATCTTGAGCACAATAAGTAACCAGTTAGATACTCTAAAACTGAAAAAGAAACAAGAAGAAGATGATTTAGCAATATTTTGTCATAGATGTCGAAAGAAGCACAACAATGAGAAAGAATGCCCATTAAATGTCATAGAAATCTGCGGTCTGTGTACACTAGAACACCCCACATCTGAGTGTCCAACCTTGCTTGAACTACAAGCCATGTATAGGGGAGGAGGAGTCTCACAAGAACAACCATACCCTTCTAGAAGACCTTGGAGAGCCCAAATCCCAATACATTTTATGATCCTAATACACAATATCAACAACAACAATGGGGTCCTTCCCCAGTGACCTATCCACAATGGACACCTCAGCAAACTCAACCTTGGCAACAAGGTTGGAGGGGACCTATGTATGGAAATCCCTCTTACCCTACATATCCACAGTACCCTGCAAAC
>JASDQU010225434.1:4139-17481 GCA_032191745.1 Picea mariana | reverse complement strand
CCCCTTTACAATACAAGTGCGCTTCATCAAATCAACACATTAATGTTCTGTGCAACAGTTTCAAGGTGTAATCTAAAAAGAAATCACGCTGGCTTATCCAGCTGTCTTCTGCTTTTGTGTTGGCTCGCTTGATGAGTGAGCGATGCTCCTGCATCATACTCCTCGACTTGAAAACTTTCATGGGCTCCTGTCCATGAGCTCCTGCACAGTCTGTCCATGCCTCTCGATAACTGCTTCTATTTCCCAGCTGGCATCCTCTACTGGGTGATTCTTCCATTTCACCAGGTACTCAAAATACTGCTTTCGCCTAGTCTTCTTACCTACTCGCTTGTCCAGTATGTACTCCATCTGCGGCTTCTCTGCAACTAGCAATTGCTTATACCATTGGATCACTGGTTCCTCATCTCCAATCTCTGCTTCTCCAGCCCTATAGGGGTATAAATCTGAAACGTTAAATATCGGAGATATCTCGATGCCCTCTGGCAACTCAATTTCATAAGCGTTCTCCCCAAACTTCTTTAGGACCCTGCATGGCCTGATCTTTTTCATCTTGAGTTTGTTATACATTCCCCTCGGGAACCTTTATTTCCTTAAGTGTGCGAGAACCATGTCACCAACTTCAAACTGAAGTTGTCTCTTCCACTGATCGGCTCTGCGCTTATACTCCTGGTTTGACTTCTGGAGTCGCTGCTTCACCTGACTGTGAAGTTCCTGCATTGCTTCAGCAAACTTCTCTGCGCTCGCACTGCTAGTCGCAGTCTGTTCTGACTCCCTGAGTTCAGAAACTCCCCTCGGCTATGTCCCATACATAATTTGGAACGGACTCTTACCTGTACTCTGATTCATCGAATCGTTGTACGCAAAATCTGCCTATGGTAATATGTTGTCCCAGCTACTATGGTGTTCTGTCACCAGGCTCCTCAGCAAGTCTCCAAGACTTCTGTTGACCACCTCGGTATGTCCGTCTGTCTGTGGATGGTAAGATTAACTAAAAGCTAAATTAGTTCCTAGCTTCTTCCATAGCGTCCTCCAAAAATGACCTATGAATTTGGTATCCCTGTCCGAGACTATGCTGCTCGGCAATCCATGAAGTCTGACAATCTCTTTGAAAAACAAGTTCGCGATGTGGGTCGCATCGCTGGTCTTTTGACATGGAATAAAATGTTCCATCTTTGAAAACCTTTCCACCACCACAAATATGGAATCGACCCCTCTTTGCGTTCTCGACAAACCTAATACAAAATCCATGCCGATTGCTTCCCATGGCCTCTCGGGTATGGGTAATGGCTGATCAAGACCCGCGTTCTGCTTTCGGCCCTTCGAATGTTGACATATCCTGCATCGGTCAACAAATCGTTTTACATCTGCTCGCATGCCTAGCCAAAAATACGATTCGCTCAGCTTGGCGAATGTTTTGTCATGTCCAAAATGACCTGCTAAGCCACCACTATGTTTTTCCTTCAACAGGTTCTCCCTCATGGAGCAATTCGGAATACATAGTTGATTGCCTCTGAACAGAAATCCTTCCTAGATCATATAATCTATCCAAGGGCTCCGATCTCTGAGAACTGGATTCTCAGCTGCCTCGTATGCTTCTCCGAAATCCGCATCACCTGCATACATATCTTTCATATTCTCAAAACCCAATGTCTTGACTCTGAATTCCTGCAGCAACAAACATTTCCTGCTCAAAGCATCAGCCACTTTGTTAGCAGTTCCCGAAATGTGCTTAATTACAAACGTGAAATTTTGCATGTACTCTACCCACTTTGCATGCTTCTGGTTCAACTTATCCTGTTGACTTACGAACTGCAATGCATGATTATCACTGTACAATACAAACTCTTTGGGTATCAATTAATGCCTCCACTTCTTTAATGCCTGTATGATGGCATAAAACTCTTTATCATATGTGGAGTACTTCAACTTTGCATCATCCAATTTCTCACTGAAATATGCCACTGGCCTGTCATCCTAACTCAAGACCCCTCCTACGGCATATCCGCTGGCATCACATTTCACCTGAAATGTCTTCTGAAAATCAAGCAACACCAGAATTGGTTGCTCGGTTATCGTTCGCTTCAACAGATTGAAGATTTTCTCGGCTTCTGCTGTCCAATGAAAAACTGTATGTCATTTTTTCACGGTGTCCATCATTGCGGTGCTAATTCCACTAAAATTCTTGATGAATTTCCTGTAGAAACTAGCCAGTCCATGGAAACTCCTCACCTCGAAAACATTTCTGGGTGATGGCCAATTCCTGATCACTTCCACCTTCTCAGGATCCATCTTCAACTCATTTGCTGATATGAAAAAACCCAAATAAATGAGTTCTGTCTGCATGAAAGAACACTTCTTCATGTTGACCAACAGCTTCTCCTGCTGCAGTCTTCTCATCACAATTGCCAAATGCTTTAAATGCTCAGACTTTGTCTTGCTGAAAATCAATATGTCATCCAGATATACGACTACAAAATTCCCGATGAATTCCCACAGGACTTCATTCATCAGCCTCATAAAAGTACTCGGCGTGTTTGTCAAGCCAAATGGCATGACCAGCCATTCATACAAACCTTCATTTGTTTTGAATGATGTCTTCCATTCATCACCCTCTCTCATGCGAATCTGGTGATATCCGCTCTTCAGATCAATCTTTGAAAAATAATTTTCCCCACTCAGGCAATCCATCAGATCATCCATCCTCGGCAGTGGAAATCTGTATCTGATGGTGATTTTGTTTATTTCTCTGGAGTCTGTACACATCCTCCAGCCTCCATCCTTCTTCGGGCTTAGTACTGTCGGAACAGCACACGGACTCAGACTCTCCCTAACTAGTCCTTTATCCAGGCAAATCCTGGACCTAATTCTTGACCTCCTCGTTCTCCTGTGGGGTCAACCTATACACAGCCTTGTTCGGCAGACTTGCTCTGGGTATGAGATCGATGTGGTGACTCACACTCCTCATCGGTGGCAACGAACGAGGTAGTTCATCCACGATGATATCAGCGAACTCTCCCAGCAGTTCCTGAATCTCTTATGTCAAGTCGTCCACTCTTGTGCTAGTCAGGACAATTCTTGGCTTCCTGACCACAAAGAATTGTGGATCTTCGTTCTTCTCCATCTTTGTGAGAAGCTCCTTCCCACTCATGAGAAGTATGGTACTGCTTACTTCAGGTTTCACTTCCTTATCATTTAACGGAAGCAATTTATGGATTCTCCCATTCTTCTCCAAAGTGTATGTGTTCATCCTCCCATCATGAACAACATGTATGTCATATTGCCATGGTCTACCCAGCAATATATGACATACATCCATGGGAATAACATCACACAATATCTTATCATGGTAATTCCCTATTTTGAATTCAACTAAGCACTGTTTAGTGACACTTACCCGGTGTCCTTTCTGTAACCACGAGACTTTATATGGACTCAGGTGCTTAGTTGTCTCTAGCTCCAGTTTTTCCACCATCTCGGTCGAAACGAGATTATCAGTGCTTCCACTGTCCATGATAACTTTGCATTTTCTGTCCTTAGCTGTGCAAGCTGTCATGAACAGTCTGCTCCTCTGAGCTGCGTTCTCCACCTCCTTCTTGGGTGTTAAAAGAATCTTATGCATTCCAAGCGATCTTCCGCTGTCTGCATCCTCTGACTCAGCGTCACGCCTCTGCGCTTCAGTGATGTGAGTTTCCCCTACATCTTTCTTCTTCTCTGGACACTCGAATGACTTGTGCCCATTTTTTCCACATGTAAAACATGTGATCACTCCTCCTCTTCCTCTACCTTGACCTCTAGTACGAGGAAGAGCGTTGGCATTAGCATACTCTCCACCCTGCTCTGTATGTTGTCTCCTTGGCTCAGCATATTGTTGTCTTTGCTGTGAGGTTCCACCTCTCTCAACCTTACCCTGAGGTCTCTTCCATTCCTCCTTGGGCTTGTGAGCTCTTTCTTGGGCAACTGCCTTGCCTCTGGGCTGACTCCTGCCTCGCCCTCGCTGTCCCTACTTGCGGCTCAGCTTCTCTTCGGATTTCAGTGCCATCTAGTACACGTCCTCAACTGTTCAGATGGTTACCATGCTTAATTCATCCTAAATGTCATACCCCATACCATTCAGGTATCTTGCCACCTTCTCATCATCGCTCTCTCGATGACCCGCTCGAATATTGAGCTTGTAAAACTCCTCGGTGTACTCTTTCACCGTCATCAACTTCTGTCTCAGGTTCTGCATCCGCCTGAACAGAGTAATCTGGTAATCCCTGGGGATGAACTTCACCTTCATCTTAGCGATCATCTGGTCCCAACTTTTGATCTTTTGTTTTCCTTTGGAACATTTATCTGACTGTAGCTCATCCCACCATAATGCTGCATGTCCCTTCAACTTGGTAACAGCATGTCTTATCTTCTTATCCTCTTCGATATCTTCATAATCAAAGTAGGTGTCAAGAGCTCGGATCCAATCCAGCAACTCTTCTGCATCCAGGCTTCCTTCATAGACTGGAATGTCCATTTTCATCTTTGAACTCATCCTGGAAATAGCTCTTATCAACTTCTCGGTTGATGCATCCTCTGTTGTGACTTGTTCTGCATGTCCAGCTTCCTCTTCTACTTCGGAATCACTATGATCCACTGCGCCAGCTCCGCGTCTCTGAGTTTTTTCCATCTCCTCGAGTCTCGCCCTGAGATCTCGTATCTGTCGCTCCATCTCTGGATTCCCTGTTGGTCGACCTCTTCTCCTCACCTCCCTGTCTTCTGGGTCTGGTGATTGTCTCTCCCTTCTGGGCAGCATGGTGTATTCTCTTCTCCTTCTCTGCTACAGAAAGCAAAGATGTCTTCCCGCTCTGATACCACTTGGTGCAACCCTTCTTACTCCTCGCAGAATGGTCGCTCTCACCAGGACCTTCTTCCTCCTCACTGGCCCGAAGAGCTGAATGCTCTCCAAATCCCGTATCGGGACTTTTGGTCACCCACAAGGTACTCTAATGATCTCCCGTAGTTTCCTCAAAAAATCGAGCCTCGCACTATTGCAAAACCTACGAGCAAGCACTTTGTGCAAATTAGAATCCCGAACCCCGATGGGTCAAGGGTCAACGTTCTCGAGCCTATCGGGGATTGCCCTATCGGGATATCGCTACTTGTGATGTTGACATTTTGGATTTTCAAACCCCGAGCACCGATGCGCCGATCCCCCGATGAGCACGTGCGTAAATTCCTCGCCACGTCACCTCCTCTTTCTGCTTGATCAAAAATCACGGGATCGCGATTTCACTGATCGCAATTCCTTTGTACTATAAAACCCCGAATGCCGAATCTCGACTTCCTAGGATCTCGTGCCACCTGTCCCGTGGCGATCAACGGCTCCGATTAAATCAGGGAATCGCTAATCGCAATTTCAACGGGTATGAAACTCTTGTTTATGCAAACCCTGATATGTCGATATGCGATGGATCTTAATTCCTCCTGCGTTGAATGGATAATCCCTATGCAACTTCTCCAAGATCTGACGGTCAACGAGACTTCGCAAATCTCTCCTGCGAATTTCGCCCGTTGATTCTCCTCCCTGGGGATCCCTCTGCTCCAGCTGTTTCGCCCTATTCGAACCTCCTCCTGGGTCCAATTCCACAGTATTACAAAGGGGCTATCCCTCCTGAGCTTTTCCTCGTTTCACAAGTCTGTATGAAAACTTATTGCGCACATTCCTTGTGACAAAGCTCCGAATACAACCAAGTATTGGAACTCCTCGGTTCTGTGCACCCCTGCAGCAGAAATCTTCCACTCCCTTGGCTCAGAATCACAACTCTGAGTTTTCGTTCAGTCTGCGCACGCCTTGCACGGCTCCGTTATCAAACATGCACTCTGAGAGCTTAGAACAAGAGTTAACTCTTCCTGAACCCCGCAGTCACGCACCCCTTGCGAACAAATTCCACTGCACTCTATGCTGGAATTCTCTGGTCCAATATAGAGAAACAATTGAAACCAATTTCCTACTCTCACAGATTTCAATCTAACTATGAAATCACATACACAGCATATCAAAGCAAGTGCATAACAGAAAGAAAACATCCGTGAGCATAATATCAACACAGAGAAACAACACAAACCATGAAACTAAATCAAAGTCTTTCTTCTATTAATTCAATCTGTACATGGGTGTTTTCCACAAGTTCTCTGCTCTGCTCTCCTTTTCTTCTGCTTCTGTATGATAATGATACAATGTACAAAGGAGGGTGCCTATATTCCGTTTTCCCTCTCGAATTCTACAACTATCAAATCTACAATCAATTCCTATCTAATAGCATTAAATCTATTAAATGCCTTCCTATCTATTAAGGACGAGATCTATGTGCTCAAGGTCCCCTTTACAATACAAGTGCGCTTCATCAAATCAACACATTAATGTTCTGCGCAACAGTTTCAAGGTGCAATCCAAAAAGAAATAACACTGGCTTATCCAGTTGTCTTCTGCTTTTGTGCTGGCTCGCTTGATGAGTGAGCGATGCTCCTGCATCACCTCTTCTTCCCATGGAATGAGGAACAACCCCTTCTTGGGTCAATACACCCTAAAATACCAAGACATAAGGAAATGGAGGGAAATAGTGATGCAAAGTGGTAAGTATGGTAGGGAACAATACGATGACACTTCAAGGGAGTTCCTAGTCGCAAATCCATCCCGAAGGAAGACTACTTACTAGGGCACAATGTCAACCACCAAGTTGAAGTAGGGAAAAAGGCATAATGTCCAAGCATATATCATGAAATATAGAGAAATATAAGATACACAATACTTAAATGCATTAAATATTGAAATGATTCTCACCATAATACTGGATTGTACCTCATGGAGCAAGACCCATTGCCTCCTAGAAGCCAGCTGATGTTCTGGATGCCATCTGAAAATATGCGACCTATGTGGTGGTGAGAAGGGTATACATCTATGAAAAATGATATTGTTGGTCATGTGGTCTCTCAGTACTCTATATATTCAACCTGAGGGCCTCGAGACATAATCTCCTTAGTTATCCAAAAAATGGGGATAACAACTTGCTCCTACTTGGGGACATGTGCTCATCACAGAGTGCATGAGAACCGCAGCATATCCTGGTAGACCTATGCCTCACAAAAACTCAGACAAAGGGATCAGAGGATCTAGGGTGGTGTTATCACCCTTCATCCACACACACACACACACACACACATATATATATATATATCCAAAATAGAAACTAATCTAGAAAATAAAAAATTAGACATTTTTTCAAAATTTTCTAAGCTAAGCATGAAATCAATATGCAAGTAGAGAAAAATGAAAATGAAATGCATCTAAAATAGTATGATCAATCAATATGCAAATGCAAGGGAAAT
The DNA here is from genome assembly GCA_032191745.1 of Picea mariana. Taxonomy (NCBI): domain Eukaryota; kingdom Viridiplantae; phylum Streptophyta; class Pinopsida; order Pinales; family Pinaceae; genus Picea; species Picea mariana. The sequence continues at coordinate 10,122 of JASDQU010225434.1, read as the reverse complement.
AAATATGACTTACCTACTTACTTGGGGCCTTGGGGCCCTGGAGATCAGGCGATAGATGATGTCAGGTGAAGTCATACAACCAGTGTAACCAGTTGATCATCTTATCAAAGTATCTCCCCCTATGCTTAATCATATAATACAACAAATATAAGTCAAGCTAAACACACATTTAATCGACAATGAAATAAAACTCATGGATATGGGTGGGAGGGAGGAAATATTTTTGGAAAGAGAAACCATCATCCCGATCATCATGTCAGAAAGTGTAGCCACAAGCCTGATCAATCCATCTATGAAGAGGGATACCATATATAGATGACGAATCATCTTCATCTTCACTCAGAAAATCACTACTCCCTGAAGGATGAGAAAGGATACGAGATCCCAAGAAAAGCCTATGGTTTCCCAAATAAGAGGAAATGTGGTAAAGCACAACCTTAGAGAAAAACTCCTCTGCCAGAGTTGGGAAATGTCTCTTCAATATCTGCAAAGTGTCAATATGAAAGTTCTTCCATTTGGTAGTGTGTGCCTTGGTCTTCTTTGGGCTGACCATGACATGGTGTCTATCAAAATCAAATCATAGTGGTTGAAAGTCCTCATTGAAAAAATATGCATCCTCAAAAGGGTATGCATCGAGGGACAAATGAGGACTGATCTAAATATGTTGTGATATGTCATCCTCGAAAGGGAGGAATAAATATGTAACCATATCATCATCAGGCTTCCAAATATCTAAATCATGCATGTATGAAGACCACTCCTCTAAATATGACACTCCAACCCTCTTCACTTGAGAGCTACCCTCAACGTCATAAATAGGATCTTTATCAATAATGAAGCAAACCACATCCCATTTACATTTCCCAACCTATATGAAATCATCAATCTAGTCATCAACTATATATGAGGTTTGTTCCATGAATTCATCAGCATCATAGGAGATGATTACTTCTTCACAAGAATGGATAACTTCATTTTCTTCAAAAGGGAAATCAAATAATAATGTTTTTCTTAGGCCTTCTGCAAGAGAAACTTCGTCAAGGTCCTTTTGGCCTTTTTCTTTATTTTCAAATTCATGGAACAAAGCATCATCAAATTTTTCAAAAGGATTGTAACTCATCATGTTCTCTTCTCGATGTGTAGGAGAGACAAATGTCTGGATATCCTCATCAAATGGAAGGGAAAATACTTCATCTTTATCAAATATATCATATGGATCTTCTTCATCGGGATCTCCTTCAAGACTATCTTCATGAATATGTTCTTCGGCCAAGCCTTCGTCATCTTCAATAGGATCAAAGAACTCACCATCTTGATCTTGATCCATAACGTGTTTATAAAGTTCCTTGGGCATGTAGAGTGTTTCGTCATCATTTGGGAAGTTTTCCAAGTACCCATATTTCTCGATCACAACATCGTATACTGAATTTGTTCCAAAATATGCAATGGCCACTTCCCAGGCTAAATTTTAGGTAGGCCTTTTCTCATAATCATCAATGATGGCATCAATCTCTTCTTCTCTTTGTTGAAAAAACTTAACCAAAAAATCCTTATCGGGAAAAGTTTCATTAGTTGTTCACAAAACTCGGAATCTTCATCTCTGCTTTTCTTGAGACACTTAAAATTTTCTTCATTGTTTTTTTCAACTTCTTGTCTTCAATTGTTGTTCAAAAAAATATGGAAGAAGCATTTTTCTCAAATCTTCAATAGGATCAAGGTCAAAAACTTCTCTTGAAAAAACATCCTCCAAGTCCTGAATTGTATCTTTAATATTTTGAGCTTCGAGTCCCCAACGTTTAAGGAACTCTCTGATGTGGATTGTCAAAGAAGATATACTTCTTGTCTTGCAAGAATTCTTGATGAAATCCCTTTGATCATTTCCCAGGGATAGCAGGAAAATCCATAGGCATACATCTTCATGTAGTACATTAGCATAGTAGATGCATCTGGTAAACTCAACAATGTGTTCCATGACCAACAATGTATTACCATTGAACTTTGGGAGGACATCGAATTGGTTTATCAGGAATGTGTTTGGGTATCCATCGATAGATTCAAGATCCAAGGCCTTGTATGCTTAATTAAAGCACCACAAAGCCATGTTTCCATAACTTAGGGAAAAACCTCAATGGAGGAGGAGGGAAACGGACAAGGGGGAAATGTGGATTCGTGGAAGTTGGAGTCGCCAGATGAGCTTCAAGAGGATCTCATCATGAATGTTGGAAAGGGAAATTCCTTTGGGTGGAGTTGTCGGGAAATCTAGGGAAAAGGGATTTGGGATAGCTTGCCAAAGTGTCATTAGGGTTACGAAGAGGATTCAAAATCCTCCTCAACAATGGCACCAAAATGTTATCACACAATTTGTAGGTTGGAAAAATCTTTAACCAACCACAAAAGTAAGTGATATAACTATGGGACACTACACCCAATGTCACCTCGATGTAGGTCCTGCACTTGGGGGTGACTAAGGTCACTCCTGGGAGGTGATCCTGGAGACCCTAAGGGAAGAGGTAAGAGAAAGGAAGGAATATGGAAATGCCCCTATAGGTTAGAAAACTAAGTGGAAGAGGAGGGGAAGGAAGATGATTTGTATACCAAGGAAAGTTCCCCCCAAAGTATATTGCTTTGTCAAATGATTATACATGCCTGAGACACAAGAGTAAACCACTTGCAAAGTAATTTGTTAGATGGATCAGAAAGTTAATCTTGTTTTCCCTATTATGCAGTAGTAATATCAGCAAGAAAAGATATATAAATCAGAATGTAAAAGCACAAGGCTAACTAACAATATCATCAATGAAATTAGCAATCGATTATGAATTAAGTATGGCACTTTGGGTTGAATAAAGAAAGTTGTTATAAAGTGTATTTCTGCAGTAATATGTCATCCTTATTTCTGTAGCATTCAAAGATGTACAACAACATATTTAACCATTAACAAGTGCCCAAAACTAACCTAAAATATGTGCCTATTTTAGTGTGTTAGACTAGCAAAGTTAGGGGGGGAATTTGTGGTTAGTTTAGGAGTAAGGAGTAAGTTATCAGCTAGGGTTATTCAGCCCTAATGGTTGTAGGTTGGTGTTAGTAACAGCCAATAAAGTAGTAATATAAGGGGGAGGACCTAAGGGAGGAAGAATCCCTAAGGCATCAAGATCACTATCCAAAAAAGAGTGATATAAAACTTGAATAAATCACGTTTCCCAATGCAAAAATATTGTTTCTACAATGCAAAAATAAATGACTAGTGCTATTAATAATTGGGTAAATGGGGACATGCAAATAAAGAGAAGCTACCTCCATGGGGGTGTAAATCCTTTTACTCCCCAAGACAAGTTTCTCTAGCTTGGGTTTAAGCTAAGAGGGTGTATGCCCTTATACTTCTATTAGAAAACCCTTGTTTAACCAATAAAATGAAGCATAAAATTATAAATACTATGGTGGGGGTGTATTCCCTTATACTTTATACCTATCTCCTAGAAAAATAACCTTGACTTGAAACAAATGATAGCATGAAAGTAAAAACCATACCAATTCAAGGAAAAATGCTAAGACAATCCACCACAATAGCAAGAGATAATCCTTCCAAGGATATCACATCACTTCCATAAACCATACATCAAGAGATAACCATAAACAAGAGCACAAGAGAGACAATTTTCCAAAGGTAGCAAAAATTTCAGACAAACTTCTTCTCACAAGAGGGAGAGTTATGTCCAAAGGACATCTTATGATCTATTATTTATACAAAATGTCACCAAGGTGACTTTTCCACATATTTAGGGGTAAACAAAAAATACTAGGGGTCAAAAACTCTAATATTTCCCCCTTAACAAAGTAATTCATTTAAAATTCACTTTTGCACATAAGAAAACCCTAATTTAGAAGGACATCACCCCTTTAGGGGACGTTTTAGCACTAAGAGGAGGTCGATGGTGATGGAGGAGAGTGGAGAGGCTTCCCAAAGCCACATGACAAGTGTCAAGACCACATCCTTCATGATTCCTTCAACACATCCTTGTGCCAATGCATGTCACCTCACCACCAAGTCTTAACCCCCTAGGTGACGTCATGCCTCTAGATGTGACGTTTTTCCTCTCCTAGTAAAACAGTTTGGCATGTGGGGGTGGGATATTTCATCCAAGTCAACCTTAATCCCTTCCAAGTTTAATATTTCCCATCTGGCATGCGAGCCCTTGGCATCGACATGTGGGATTCAAGCCCCATGGAATCCCAAGCTAGGCTTGTTCTTCCAAAAATTTCCACCAACTAGGTCCTCCAAAGACAAATAAGCACTCCCACCAAGGATCTAAAGTCATAACATCATGATACGTGAATCCAATAAATAAATGAGTCACCTAGGCATGTGCATCAAATATCACTATATCAAAAAATTAATTTCTCAAAGACATTATGGACTTGTCAAGCTTGAATATGGGATGGTTGATGAGGTGTCATCTTGGGTAGATCTTTCCCTAGGTCAAGGAGAGTTTCCAAGAGATCCCTCTATAATCCATGTAAAGTAGGTTAGGTGTTTAGGGTCTAGACTCAATGGGCATAGGGCTCATGACATACAATAGATCGTAGTGTCTCATTCATGGGCTCCTTTGTAGAGGGTGTGTGGTACCTTCATCTGTAATGCACTTTTTCCAAGCCCTTCATTTTCCATTCTTTTATTATTTCATAATTTTAAGGAAAGGTTGAAGGCCACTTCTCTGGCATGGTGTCGAGATAATGGAAATGTCACCCAAAAACACCTAGTGTAAATGAGAAGGTTGGCTCGTGATGAGACCTCATTTTCTCTCAACAATGCAACTGAGAGCCATTATCCTGGCTTGGTGACCAAATGATGGTATTGTCATATCACTAGATATCCATGGACATGATAGGATAGCTCATGATGATACCTCCTATCCTCCAACTAACCTTTCAAGCATTTTTAATCATATTTTATTGTGGGTTCCCCTTTAATCAAAGATAAGTGTTTAATTGTTTTCTTGGGTGATCCATGAGAAAATCATACATACATAGGCATTTATCTTTTACCCAACATCAATCCCTCTGGGACTTCATTCCCTTCTTCCCATAGAATGAGGTGTCCTATTGGGTAGATCTTTCCCTAGGTCAAGGAGAGTTTCCAAGAGATCCCTATCTAATCCGTGTAAAGTAGGTGAGGTTTTTAGGGTCTCGAATCAATGGAAATAGGGATCATGACATACAAGAGGTCGTAGTGTCTCATTTATGGGTGCCTTTGTAGAGGATGTTTGGTACCTATCCTACAACTAACCTTTCAAGCATTTTTAATCATATTTTATTGTGGGTCCCCCTTTAATCAAAGATAAGTGTTTCATTTATTTCTTGGGTGATCCCTGGGTGAAGCATCTAGAAGGTTAATACATAGGAATTTATCTTTTACCCAACATCAATCCCTTTGGGCCTTCATCCCCTTCTTCCCATAGAATGAGGGACAACCCCTTCTTGGGTCAATACACCCTAAAATCCCAAGAGATAAGGAAATGGGAGGAAATAGTGATGAAAAGTGGTAAGTATGGTTGGGAAGAGTACAATGGCTCTTCAAGGGGTTCCTAGTAGCAAACCCATCGCCAAGGAAGACCACTTACTAGGGAACAATGTCAACCATCAAAGTGAAGTAGGGAAAAAGGCATAATGTCCAAGCATATATCTTGAAATCTAGAGCCATATAAGATACAACATACTTAAATTCCTTAAATATTGAAATAATGCTCACCATAATACTGACTTGTACATCATGTAGCAAGGCCCACTGCCTTCCAGAATCTAGCTGAGGTGATTCATGCCATCTAAAAAACTGCGACCTATGTGATGGTGAGAAGGGTCTCCATCTGTGCAAAAGGATATTATTGGTTATGTGGTCTCTCGGTACTCCATATCTACAAATTGAGGGCCTCAAGACATAATTTCCTTAGTTATCCATAAAATGGGGATAACATCTGGCTCCTACTTG
>JASDQU010225429.1:6738-17482 GCA_032191745.1 Picea mariana | reverse complement strand
TTATCGTAGCATCTCTTGTCTCAAAAGGAACCTTTATCTCTTTTGGTATATTCCAAAGATTATTTCTAGGCACTGTATCAAAAGCTTTCCTAAAGTCGATGAAGCAACACAAGGGATTTTGAGAAAAAAAATATACAAAAGGGGAATTGGAGTGCTTAAAACAACTCCAAAAAGAGGGAAGTGCATCAAATCCTTGTATACATTAAGTTGAGTTCAATCTTATATTTTGTATATCTTTTTTTATCATCTTTCTTTAACTCCAAAAAGAGGGAAGTGCATCAAAACTTGGTTTGAGGAGTTAGAGAAAGATGATAAAAAAAGATAATCAAATATAACATAGAACTCAACTTAATGTATACAAGGAAAGATAGGAAGAGCAGTTTCTCTTAAGATTTGGGGTCAAGAAAAAAGTTAATAATACACCATAGTGAACCTATACTTTAAGCTAAACCTAAACTCTAGATTGTAAAAGAGTTTTGACACAGAGTGCTCATTCAGAAGCCAATAGCCCTATATGCTTCAATAACAAGGTAGTGGGCCAAGAGGCCTTGAATGAAGATTGATTTGGGGATTTGCGTCTCCATGGTGAATCTAGGATTGCAAATTAGGAGGTTGTCTAAATACACAATAATATATATTTCTAGAGGGATGCAAAAATATTGTAGAACATCTAATTTTAATTTCTAGAGGTCGTGATTGTGCTGAGAGGTGCATTCTACGAAGTAGTATGGGAAAGATGTGTCATATTTGTCCATAACACCAATGCGGCATATGTCAACCAAAAATATTACTTAGAACTCAACTTAATGTATAACATAGAACTCAACTTAATGTATACAAGGAAAGATAGGAAGAGCAGTTTCTCTTAAGATTTGGGGTCAAGAAAAAAGTTAATAATACACCATAGTGAACCTATACTTTAAGCTAAACCTAAACTCTATATTGTAAAAGAGTTTTGACACAGAGTGCTCATTCAAAAGCCAATAGCCCTATCTGCTTCAATAACAAGGTAGTGGGCCAAGAGGCCTTGAATGAAGATTGATTTGGGGATTTGCGTCTCCATAGTGAATCTAGGATTGCAAATTGGGAGGTTGTCTAAATACGCAATAATATATATTTCTAGAGGGATGGAAAAATATTGTAGAACATCTAATTTTAATTTCTAGAGGTCATGATTGTGCTGAGAGGTGCATTCTACAAAGTAGTATGGGAAAGATGTGCCATATTTGTCCAACACCAATGCGGCATATGTCAACCAAAAATATTACTTACAAAAAAGGGTTAGAGTGCAAAAACTTGAGAAAAGATTTGCACCTCAAGGGATTTGATCATTCTCAGCACTTGATAGATTCAATATTAAGATGGATATGAGTTGGTTGTCATTACAGCCTAGAACATCTAATTTAGTTTAAATAAGAATGAACATTTGTATATGACTTTTGAACTAATTCTTTCCTTCAACTACTAAATTTAACTTGGGATCCAAGTTGTGTAATTAGTTTTAATTTGTTTGAAGAGAATGCAAAACTTAGCACTTAATCATCTTGTTTGTATAGTTTCCGCATTTCCCTGTGTAGTAGACATTTAGTCCAAATATGGGCTTAAATCTACCAAGTTGTGAAATCCAAAAACCATACAAACAAAATGTAGTTAGCTCATAGCTATCTCTTGTTTTATTTAATATCTGTGGGAAAAAGAACATGCAGCTTGTAGTTTTAACACAGCAGGATTCTCCCCGGATGGGGCGACACGCGTCCCTACATGCACATGACCGCCACCTTAACATGTCACCCCTCCTCCCATCCCCATTTAACGAGGAGGCCATTCAATGCAGACTAGGGTGATGGGAGTTTTCACTGCAGGAGGATGAAGGCGCCTTAGTTCAGCATGCCATCGAGAGTTATTTGGAAGCGTACCACAGAGGGCAATGTCCCCTCTGTGGTAATTCCGCCCTTAATGCACCAACTTGAAGTTATTTCCTCAGGTCGCTCCGACCTTCAAAACATGATTCTCCTTCTTTCCCTCTCTGCGAACTCGGCTCCTTCCCAAAAGAGCTCCTTTTGTGTCCTACTACAACCTGCCTCTTCTCATTCTCTTCACTTGGCCTTGGGCATTGGCATCGTGCCTTGCGAGCGCGACCGCTCCAACAGAGGACCCGATTACCAAAGATACTTGGATGAGCAAAGGCGAGGTGCCATTACTCCTTTAAGCCGGTGGGAGCATATTCCTACTCAAGACTTTCACTCAGCAGCTGCGCAAGGAATTGGAACTAAACCCACAGAGGAGAATTGGGGTCATGATACCCTAGAGGACTCCTCTTTTGCTCTGCCTCATGAGCAAATAATGCCCTCAAGCCTTCCCTGTCAGGAGCAGGACATGGCCACCTCAGGTCAATTTATCTGGAACACTCCACCAACAGATCATTGGGGATATCACATAGCTAAAGAAGCACTGTCGATGACCCCCATCCAAGAAACCACTCGCAGCCCAAAAGTGACTCTTGAATCTTCTCAGTCTCAATTCTCCGAGGAGCTTCTTGTGTTAATCATGGATATACGTCGAGATGTGGCAAACCTGTTGTTGCAACAGGAGTGCCTCAACCGTCGGCTGGACTTTCTACATGATATGATGCACTGTCAGGTGAGTCGGCCTCCAACACTTGCCAAACTTGTCACCAACCCTTCAGCATCATCTCAACCGGACACCAATATCCCTCCGGAGGCGACTACGCAGATACTCCTGGTGCTTAGACCTTTTGTTTTAAGCTTTTGTTTTATGTTGTTTATATGACTACTAGCACTTCAGGACAGTTTAATTGGCTACTTAGCCCTGCTTGTATTTGCGAACATAGATATAGTATGATCTTTTTCTCAGAACCCTGGGGACGGCTCGGGTTTCCATATTTTTGGCAGGTCGGTCCCCAGGCCTCTAAGTCTATGTAATTTTACAGTTTTGAAAAGGCAATGCAACTTTTAATTTACAAAAAAAAAACACACAGCAAGGTTCTGTATAATAATATCTCTTTCAAGCATTCCATTGGCAACGGGAGAGAATACATACTGATGTTAGAGATAATGCCTCATTATGATGCATCCTAGTGTCTAGGGATTGGATTGGGTTGTTGGAGGATGTTGAGAGANGATTGTGCTGAGAGGTGCATTCTACAAAGTAGTATGGGAAAGATGTGTCATATTTGTCCAACACCAATGCGGCATATGTCAACCAAAAATATTACTTACAAAAAAGGGTTAGAGTGCAAAAACTTGAGAAAAGATTTGCACCTCAAGGGATATGATCATTCTCAGCACTTGATAGATTCAAGATTAAGATGGATATGAGTTGGTTGTCATTACAGCCTAGAACATCTAATTTAGTTTAAATAAGAATGAACATTTGTATATGACTTTTGAACTAATTATTTCCTTCAAGTGCTAAATTTAACTTGGGATCCAAGTTGTGTAATTAGTTTTTATTTGTTTGAAGAGAATGCAAAACTTAGCACTTAATCATCTTGTTTGTATAGTTTCCGCATTTCCCTGTGTAGTAGACATTTAGTCCAAATATGGGCTTAAATCTACCAAGTTGTGAAATCCAAAAACCATACAAACAAAATGTAGTTAGCTCGTAGCTATCTCTTGTTTTCTTTGATATCTGTGGGAAAAAGAACATGCAGCTTGTAGTTTTAACATAGCAGGGTTCTCCCCGGATGGGGCGACACGCGTCCCTACATGCACATGACCGCCACCTTAACATGTCACCCCTCCCATCCCCATTTAACAAGGAGGCCATTCAATGCAAACTAGGGTGATGGGAGTTTTCACTGCAGGAGGATGAAGGCGCCTTGGTTTAGCATGCCATCGGGAGTTATTTGGAAGCGTACCACAGAGGGCAATGTCCCCTCTGTGGTAATTCCGCCCTTAATGCACCAACTTGAAGTTATTTCCTCAGGTCGCTCCGACCTTCAGAACATGATTCTCCTTCTTTCCCTCTCTGCGAACTCGACTCCTTCCCAAAAGAGCTCCTTTTGTGTCCTACTACAACCGGCCTCTTCTCATTCTCTTCACTTGGCCTTGGGCATTGGCATCGTGCCTTGCAAGCGCGACCGCTCCAACAGAGGACCCGATTACCAAAGATACTTGGATGAGCAAAGGCGAGGTGCCATTACTCCTTTAAGCCAGTGGGAGCATATTCCTACTCAAGACTTTCACTCAGCAGCTGCGCAGGGAATTGGAATTAAACCCACAGAGAAGAATTAGGGTCATGATACCCTAGAGGACTCCTCTTTCGCTCTGCCTCATGAGCAAATAATGCCCTCAGGCCTTCCCTGTCAGGAGCAGAACATGGCCACCTCAAGTCAATTTATCTGGAACACTCCACCAACAGATCATTGGGGATATCACATAGTTGAAGAAGCACTGCCGATGACCCCCATCCAAGCAACCACTCGCAGCCCAAAAGTGACTCTTGAATCTTCTCAGCCTCAATTCTCCAAGGAGCTTCTTGTGTTAATCATGGATATACGTCGAGATGTGGCAAACCTGTTGTTTCAACAGGAGTGCCTCAACCGTCGGCTGGACTTTCTACATGATATGATGCACTGTCAAGTGAGCCGGCCTCCAACACTTGCCGAACTTGTCACCAACCCTTCAGCATCATCTCAACCGGACACCAGTATCCCTCCGGAGGCGACGACGCAGATACTCCTGGTGCTTAGTCCCTTTGTTTTAAGCTTTTGTTTTATGTTGTTTATATGACTACTAGCACTTCAGGACAGTTTAATTGGCTACTTAGCCTTGCTTGTATTTGCAAACATGGAGATAGTATGATCTTTTTCTCAGACCCCTGGGGACAGCTCGGGTTTCCATATTTTTGGCAGGTCGGTCCCCAGGCCTCTAAGACTATGTAATTTTACAGTTTTGAAAAGGCAATGCCACTTTTAATTTACAAAAAAAAACACACAGCAAGGTTCTGTATAATAATATCTCTTTCAAGCATTCCATTGGCAACGGGAGAGAATACATACTGATACGTTATCATCATCAAATTATTTCATCAGGTTGGCCAATGAATGTGCGGCATATTGTGATTCACAGTTTTGGTACCGTGCAGCCCATGAGAATAGAATCCCCTAAGAACCCAGATTAGCAGTCGTCAGCGCGGGGTTCTGAATATGGGGCATTCCAAATGAAAGCAGAGACATGCAGTAGGAGAAGCAATTTAAAGAATAACCATGTAGCCATGACCATATGATGTCTATGTCAAACTCTCCTACAGTTTTAGAAGGACAACTGTTTTCTTATGGGAAAGACAATTCAGAACTGTCCAGATAATGATGAAGCTTAATAAAAATTTATATAAAACCATACAACTACTGTACATCTACACGCTCCCCAGCAAAATGTTTACTGTATATGTATTATCATTACATGGTTTGCGGGATTGCTACCTTATTTGGCAGAAATTGTGCAAGACCTTGTAGCTTTGACAAGTTGGGATAGCTCATTTAAAATTGCGTCTGTCATTGGCTTGTTTATAAAAATCAATTGTGTTTAACCAGAAATACCAACATAAAAATGCGATATCAGGAGCCATGMATACCTACCAGTGATATCTTCTTTCCAATTCTACCCATTTCATACATACAGCTCTGTACCGCACATTTTTTCATCTTTGCCTCCACCAACTGTACCCAGATGATAATTCKCTGTTAAATAAAATTTGACAAGACAACGTGAATTTGTTCTCCAGATAAAGACTCGAGGCATTGTACCTGAAATCCGAAAGTCCCATGTTCAAACCGCCATGGAGCCATGGTAATAAATGGATGCAGTCAACGTTTTCACTATCCAAAATACAAAGACATATATTCCAAAACGCAGAGGGTGCAATGCAGATACAGTGAGAGAAATAGGGTTAGGGTTTTAAGTGAGAGGTCGAAGAAAACGATACTTCTGTTTGCTCTTTTGCCATATCAATAGATCGCTTGAAAATATACAAAACCTTTTATCACTCACCGAACACCTATTTTTTATTGTAAGGGAAATAAGTTAATTAGGGGTGGTAGGAGTGGGCATCATGTTTTATCTTAAGGAGATCGCTTCAAAATATACAAAACCTTTTATCACTCACCGAATACCTATTTTTTATTGTAAGAGAAATAAGTTAATTAGGAGTGGTCGGAGTGGGCATCGTGTTTTATCTTAACGAAATTAGAAGTTGAGGTTTATGTGAGGCTTGGGATACTTTACACATAGGGAAATAAGTTAATTAGGAGTGGTAGGAGTGAGCATCATGTTTTATCTTAAGGAAATTAGAAGTTGAGGTTTATGTGAGGCTTGGGATACTTTACATATGATGAAAGTATATTAAGGAATTGTTTTTAATTAAAAAATTAGCTAAGGCGAGGTCATTGTCATTGTTATTGGTGACTTGTTCATGTTTTCAATTTGGGGCTTTTCCCCTCCTTTCTTTCTGTAGTGAATATTTTTCAAGAGATAATATTTCTCTTATGTTTTTTTTAATTTGTCTTGGCTTTTTATCAAGTTAAAAATTTTTGTAATTATGAGTAAGATAAATCGGCTAATAAAGTAATTATCAAAAATAAAAGTAGTTTATAGCTTTGGATACATGAGAGGAAGAGCACATTGTCAACCCAATTCCATGATCATGGACTTAGTTAGTTGGAAAGGAAGGGTTTAGAGACTTGAGCATTCCTCCAACATTAAATCAAGCAATATGCACTCTATCTCTTGGGTGTTAGATCATATGTGTCATCGCCTCATTGAAACAAGTGCCATGGGCAATCGATCTTCTGGTTATTTATGGCGTTGTACCCATATCTCTCATCATTTAGTAGGATGTTTATATCTCTATGAGCATGAGGTCTTTACCCTCCTCTCCGAGATGTGGATAGCAATTTTTGTTATACACACGATTTAGATAAGCGTGTAATGCATTAAAGATCAATATGATACATGTATAACTACAATGATGTTGATGCTTAGATTTGTATTCCAAGACGTCTCTTGGACTCCCAAAGACGGTTCGCTTCATGTTCCTCCAGTCAAGTAACCCTAACGGATTACAATGCCAACATTCCCCCCCTTAATTCGGAGGGTTGTATGTGAGTCCAAGGTGAGAGTTGATATCTGAAAGTGGGCAACTGAAATCTGGAAGTGTGAAGTTGTTGATGGCTAAATGTGCTCTTTGAATCTGGTGGTTTTGGGATGACCACAAACCGAATGATGGTGGTGGTTTAAGGAAGACCACAAACCAATCTAGTGGTTTAAGGATGACCACAAACTTTGGAACCCTACTCTAGGCTCAATGGTTCCTGGAACATTTCCTAAGTTAGCTAGAAGCTAGAAGTTGGTGTCTTCTACTAATTGGAAGTGCTCTCAATGTTGGTTTAAAGCTGACCATAAACTGTGATGTAGAAGAAGTTGAAAGTTTTCTACCAAGTGGAGGTTTAAGGGAAACCACAAATCGTTGTCTAGCAGAAGTTGTAAGTCTTCTACTAAGTGGTGGTTTAAGGAAAACCATAAACCAATCACACTCACTCGTCACGCTCGCTTGTTATTGCTCGATTGATAGGACTTTGAAACTTGAAGCTTGACTATCAATCATTAACATTGTTCTCCACTATCAGGGATAGCGTGAGAAGACCAAAATCTGTCCACTGCAAGATGTTTCAATACTCGAGAGTGAATTCGTTAGTATGATTGATATATCTTCTTGATCGTTGATGACCATCGCCAAGAAGGAATCCACCATAGTGGTTCTTTACTCTTCCAATTGTATTATGTTTGAAACACCTATCTGAAGGATGATTGTGTTGTCCACGATGCTCACAAGGATAAAGATCGAAACATTGATCTTCAATGTGGCCAACTCACTGACAATGTTGGCATATCAGAATCTGCTCTTGAACTGGAGCAGGGGAATATGAATTGTCTTGGAGCAGTCTAGCACTCTCGAACTGGATTGGTTTGGTGTAATCTGGATTATGAAAGGTGACACCCTTTTCATATCCGATACCAATTCTATGTTTGTTCTGCCTAATTTATTCCCAAGGTTTGATTATCTGCTTGGAAAGAGGAAGTTGATCTGTACTTGAATTTGGAGCTAGCTCACTGAGTGGTTATTGTGCTAGTTGTTGATCTAAATTGACATCATCATCTTCTTCATCTTCAAAAAGAGGGTTTTGAACAAGGACTAGTTCAGAATGTTGTCAAAGATTCCTTAGCTCAAGTGCATTGTGAAGGAGTCGATTTTGAGTTTGAAGTAGTGTTGTCTTGGCTTGTGAAACTTGCAAGCAGGTCACAACAGATTGCATAGTGGTTTTGTCAATGGTGATTGTATTGTCCACATCATAGAGGATTAGAGTGTTCAATAACTCTAACAGTTCCTCAACTCGAGCCATTGCTCAGATCTCACAGGGTTTCTTGCAACTCCACCCAGACTTTACAAGGCAAATTTAGCTATGCAAACTCAATAATGCAACCAACAAATAGAGGGTGTTAGCATCCACCGAGAACGCACCTATTTACAGAAGTAAACTTACAAAGAGAATGTTTGCAAGTTACCTTAATTATGGAGTGGAAAGGATCTTCAGTATTGAATGTGTCGTTCAAACGCCAACTTCTTGGTCTTCTTTCCAAAAAACTGAATATTTGTCTCTGAACAGGTTGCACGTGCCAGTGTACATGTGGGATGTGAACTATTCACCCTGGTTATTCCATGTAAGAACAATGTAACACTCCTTGCTTAGATATAAGAGTTTTATCCAAATGCATCCAAGTATGGAGAAGGCAACAAGAGCTCTCTTTTTGAAGAGCAGTTGTTCTTATGAATGTCATAGTAAGACAAAGAAGTAAGAGAAAATTTTCTACACCATAACACAACGAAGTATTAGTCACTTGAAGAAATTAACATTAGATCACCACCTATGGTGGATGACGTAGAAAATAACAACCTAATTTTCCAGCAAAGGCCAATCATGAAACTTGAGCATGGAACGTCTATTTGAGGGCACATATTGTTGAACTCTAAGAGGTAACACTGTCAGTCGACATAATCAACCCGAGTGAGGAGATATAGAGTATGATTCCATATCCAAAGTTTACCCTCACGTTGATGTTCACATTAGTCTCATTCATGCGCTTGTTCTCTCTCCCGCTCTGGTCACTCACAATTGAGCACGAGCCTGGCAAGTGTACATGTAAAAAGATGAACTGGATGGTAGTTTAGGGTTTTATTACCCATTGAAACTTGTAGGAACATCAACTCCTATGATCACAATCTCACATAGATTAGATGTCATGCACCTGCCACTATTAGGGTTGTAAATCTCAAAACCTCGACGTTTGTGGCTCTATCTACGCGTGTGATAACTGTGAGACCTTCGATGGCTGCGAAAATGCTTGGGTGGTATTCTGCTTCTTGGAAACTCAATCACAAGCATCCTTGATGGTTTTTAGCTCCATAATTCACTTCAAAATCCCAACAATATCACACCAGAACCAGTATTAAAAGGGCTTTTCAAGTACCCATAGGAACGTTGTGTAGGTTTGGAGGTGCTAATGTCTTGAGTACAATCTATGTTATTAGAAATTGCAGTTGCGGTAAACATACACAACATCTTTAAAGAGACGAATAGAATACCATTGTTGTGGAGTTGAATCGGTGTTTTGTGGGTTTGATTTCCACAAACAACTTAGATTGGGATGCTATGTATACAATTGGCTTGGCTTGGGATGTTATGTATGCAATTACAGGTGCAACATGTCAATAACCTCAATTACAAGCAAGGCGAGTCAAGTTAGTTGGAACGCATGGAAATTAAGGTTTGCGAGCAAGGACCAATGAAGGAGTCAGCAGACAGGGGCTGCATGAGAGCAAATATGAGAGTGCAAATAGCATGGAGATGGCACACCAACACACAAAGAAACATACTAGTAGAGGATGTTTTTTGCAGAGGCAGAATGGTAGACTAACGTCGATGGGAATAGAGCAATGCAAACTGGCAGACAAGAGGTCAGATGTGTTTCACACAGGAAGGGAAACTCAAACACTTAGGCTCAGATATCACTGTTAGACACATGATTTAGATAAGCGTGGAATGCATTAAACATCAATATGATACATGTATAAGTACAATGATGTTGACGCTTGGATTCACATTCCAAGTCATCTCTTGGACTCACAAAGACGGTTCGCTTCATATTCCTCCAGTCAAGTAACCCCAACAGATTACATCTCCAACATTTTCCTTTGATCTAAGGATTCAATTTCCCATCGATATGTATGTGTCTCTTCAATTCTCCTCTTCATTATATTTATGTGGTTTCTTTCCCGTGTTTATCATTCAATCTCAATGGTGCTTCTCCTAGATTTTGGCTTGAAGTTCCCCTCCCTCCTCGATAAGGGTAAACAATTGGTATTGTAGTATTATATATACTTCCATGCGACAATTAGAGATCTGTAGGGAGTGCATGGTTGTGTGAGCCCCTATTTAATGGAATTGATAATCGTGAAGGACTCTCTCTCTACAACCATGGAACAACATGAAACCTGTAAATCTCAGTTTGAAACTAACTTTAATGATTCTACAAAAAAAAAACACTAAAAATTGTCTCTATGTTGAAGTTGAAAAGCACATGTTGGCTTTGCGGGGAGAGGAGACTAAATCGAGTCAACCCTCACCATCCTTCAAGGTCATATGAATGAACCAAATACTTTCATC